>JASCQY010014181.1:0-10337 GCA_030264315.1 Sardinella tawilis
AAGTGTTTTCATGTTCAACTAGGGGTTGACTACAGATAAGCAATTTCCTGAAATTAGGTGGTGTATCCCTTTAAAATCTTGGCAGTGGCACCTAGATCTAGGAAGTGCTACGAAATAACACGTGACCGTAGACGTTAGCCTACACTCTGACAACAAACAGACGCGGACCCAGCATTGATCTATCATAAACTTCCCTCAACCGCCCCCATACTCCAATGGAATTAGGTTACTAATGATGCCTTTGACAGAAAGCTCCGTTTAGGCTCCGTGCGTTGTTAAATTAGCACGGAAATAAGTCAAATTTGCGTAAGCGCTAGATTTAGTCAAAATCGAAAGATGTTTAGCAATAATTCTACACAAGCTGTCCAGCCTACAACATGTAATTTCGGGAACGGCCAAAGTCCACATAGGCTATGTTGCATTGAGGTGAACTCACCCAAAAAGTACAGCCACAAAACTCGTTGAGAGCAGTTGACATGTAGTCCATACTTCCCTTGACACTTGAAAGGTGTCATACTCCTGAAATCTGACTGTCCACTTATCGCCGAGTGAGCGTAGTCCTCTTCACAAATAGAGCAATGATTCAGCAAAACGGAAGCCATAAAAAAACACACATAGGCTACCCACTTCACTATGGAAGCCCATTTGCGCCACATAAAAAAATCCGATCATATTATAGGCTACTGTAACTCGTTATTGTGAGATACGATCTCTGATACTGTAGCCTACTATCTCATGTGAGATAGTAGGCTATCTCATAGTCTCGTTATTCTGACATATTTTGCTATCTGACATAGAATCTCATTATTGTGAGATAGGCTACTATCTAAATTTGAGTTTGAATTTATTTATTTATTTTAAATATGTAAACGAAAAAGAAACATAGGCTATACTGTACATATATAACCTTTTAACACATATGAAAAGGAGTGGTAGGAAGTTTACACTTATTTTAATACCACCCTCTTCAGTCTTGCACATGCATTATTAAACCAGTAGCCTACCCTTTATCAAACTAATGAAGCCTATTAGGCACTAATACTGTACCTAGCCACTAGACAATACAAAAATAGGCTTTATTAAACTAAAGCATATAGTACAATACATTGTATACAATAACTATACACAAATACATAGGCTACATACACCTACAGTATATACACATGACTTGATACCCATACACCTTATACATAGCAGGCCTACTATCACCACCACCATCTGTCATGGAAGTGGTATCATGCCCCTGAATCATTCACAGCCGCACAATGCCCATTCCAGACAGCATATCAAGACACATTTTCATCCCTGTGCCCCTGACAGACCATCCGTTTATAGGCCTACTTTTTTAACTGGTTTAAACTTGGACATTGCTTTAACTCTATAGGCCTTAAATTATTCTGTAATTACTCCACAAATTGATATATTGAACCCTCTCATAGTTGTTTTGTTCCTACTCCTTTTCAAATTAAATTTCCTTCTTAATGCGCAATGCTTCAATTTTAAACAACTGTTGAATATTACCATGGAGCTTGAGTGAGTATGGTCCAGATAGCCAACCTTGTGAATGACACGTATTAGGCCTACTCTTTTTTGAAGCACAGTCAATGAAGACAATGAGCTTTTGTAATTATTTCCCCGTACTTCCACACCGCACGTTAAATATGGTAAAACTAATGAACATTACAGCATGTGGAGTGGATTACAGTCCAGATACATATTTGCTTTATTTCTTACCGAGATGCTCCAAGATACTTGCTTTCCAATTAATTTGCTCATCAATAGTAACTCCAAGAATTTTATTTCAGAGACTCTTCCCCCATCAATTGAAATATGTATACCTGCCTTCATTTTACACTTTCCAAAGAACATACATTTTGTCTTGGTTAAATTTAAGGACAACCATATTTTGAATTTGCTCATTTCCTTCATGATGACATCCTGTAATCACTTTAAATTATCTCCTGAACAAAAAATATTTGTGTCATCAGCAAAGAGAACATTTACATTTTTTGGACACCTTACATAAGTCATTAATATATATGGTAACACTTTATTTTAGCACACATTGATCACCATTAATAAATTGGATTGAGTCTGGAGTAGAAACATCCAGAGCCACGACACCAAGCATGCATTTCAAAGTCTCACTGCACACAATAGATAACGTTACGATCAATCATAACAAGGAACAATTCAAACCAGCATTGTCATCCTCATTTTAGCTTGTCTTTGGCCCGCCTACAGTATGTTAGAAGTACCGCTCTCTGATTCTTAACCCCAAATTTTTGGGGTAAACGTAACATGCTTTATGGATCTTTGCAAGATCTCTCAATAGGACTTCCAGGGTATAGCTTAGGGGCTGTATGGGAAAACGCTCTCTCCCCCATCCTGCTGAAGTTCATCTTGGGCACCTTGAGCAGACCAGTTGATGAGGATCGCAATGAGCGGCTAGGGGTGTAACTCACCAGGAGGTCGGTGATGTAGTTGGGGGCAAGGTTATGCAGGGCCTTACTGTATGTCAGCAGTAGGATCTTAAACTCTACTCTCTGGGTAACTGGTAGCCAGTGTAACTGTAACAGATGTTACGGTATACCCTATTGGTTGTTGATTTTGTGCCTGTTACTATCCTGGCTGCAGAGTTCTGGATTATTTGGAGGCGGTGGAGTGATTTATGTGGAATTCCAGAGAAGATGGAGTTGCAGTAATCCATGCGGGATGTAACAGGGATTTACAAGAGCTTCTGCACTCTGCTGAGTGAGGGAAGGGCGCAGTCTTACGATGTTACAGGAATGATAAAAGGCACTGTGTGATACACTATTGATATGGGCACCAAAGGAAATTGTGCTGTCCAGTACAACACCAAGACTGGTGCAAATGGGCTTCCATACAAAGGTCAGGGGCCTGTTTTTTATACAGTATATTAAGCCTGTGTTACATTTGCAGAATCATCTAACCTCTACTTGAGAAACACGATGCTGTATGTCAAATAGCCTACACAGAGGGTACAGGGGCAGGTACAGGCCTTTTTTTTTAAATGTGTTTTATGGGTCAGGGTGGGGTTGCAAGAAGTGTTTTCCTCACATTGTTAATAACATCTGGAACCCAGTTGAGACTACAGAACCATCCTGGGAAGGATTACATAGATGCCAATATACTATACATATAATAGAGTTGAGCAGCTGGTTCAGATCTTCCTCTATACAAGCCTAGAAATCTTGACGTATTGTACTCTAAGGTAGCAAATGGTGATACATAAAGTCATTCACCATCGGGTCTCATTAGCTCTTCTACCAACACTTTGTCAGACCAGTCACAATTTCTACCTTTGTAGGGAGTTGATTGGATGACTTAACACAATGATGGTGCAGAAAACAACTAAAAGAGCTTTGTGCATACAGAGACCTATAGTTTGAAAGAGAGCTGCTGACATCGCCCCAAGGATTGAGCCTGGTGTATCGTCATGGCCATTACATTTTGATGTTATAGTCTGGCTTGTCAGGCTAGTTATTGCTTACAATGGTGGATTCTTAGACTAAACACTCTGACTTGCCGAGCCTCTAATTGTAAACCTGAACTGATTATGTAGCTTGTGACCGATGAAAGCACCAAGTTTTGGCTTAGCAGCCCCCACTAGAAAAGATGATTACCTATGTGCCTATAGTCTAGAGGCAGGGTCATGGTTGAAAATATTTGATCTATAATATATTTGATGATTTGAGAAAATTATAGTTTATTCAAATTATGTTTTTAATTACTTTTGCAAGAATGAAACAAGTCAGTGAGTGACATTCAGTCTTCATTTAAGGAATTTTCCCACCTGGGTTCAGCAGACAGTCAGCCTGGACTGTTTTGTTCATGCTGTCTTGGGTACACAATTGATACATATTTTACAAATTTAAATGTACTTTTAAGGCTATGATGGATTGTAGGCTTGGTAATGTTAAGTTTTGTTTTGAAGAAAAAAAAAAACAATGCCAGTAGGGGGAGGTATTGCACAAAACTACAAAAAAATGTAAAAAAAAAAAAAAAAAAGACTCGGCAGCAGCTGCTCTCTTTTAAGTTTTATTGTTACATACGACATGATAAAACATAACTATAGGCTAAATAGGCCTATATTTAATTCTTCAGTGTATACAATGTCCGAAAGTGCAAAGATATTTCTCATTTTTCTATGCAAGGGAAACACAAGTTGAGGTCATACAGAACTGTCGACCATTCATGAATCAAATGAAACAAATGTTCGTATAGAACATCCTACATTCCAGTTTGAGGCAGGCAAGAACCCAGTAGCACAAAAGCACAAGTGGTTTCACTTGAGTCCCACCACCAACAGGAGACAACTGACACAGAGAAAATATATGTGGAACAGAAATAATAATATTAAAGCATACCTTGGCAAGACAATTTATCCACGAGAGTTAACATCACAAACCAGACTACAATGCACATCACTGCAATTCAATTCAATTCAATTCAATTCAATTTTATTTGTACAGCGCCTTTAACAAAGTAATGTCTCAAGGCGCCTTACAGCAAGGACTCAAGTGGCTGACCCAACTACAACACAGTTGCTTTATTGTCTAACACTGCCCTCTGGGCCAATTATACTTTAAGGAACAGATTTCATTTTGTCTTGTTGATTTATCTTTGTTCATCTGATTTTAACATGGTTAACGAAAACCTGCTTTTTAAAAATAAGTTCAAGGATAAATTGGGTGTGAATCAATCAATAGACATGTTGTTCAAGGTCATCAGTGGGTAGGAAAAAGAACCAGAAAATTCTATACTACATATACAGCATTAACTGAATGGGGCATGGCAAAATGAAAATGAAAGTCAAAGTGTGTACAGTATGTTGCATCAAATTTTCTTGTTGTTTTCCCTAACAGCACTCAGTGACCTTGAACAAAAGGGCTATGGATTGATTTACACCAGATTTCTCCTTTAAGAAGAAAGTCTTGTTCTGGAACCACGACATATTTCTCGGATCTACTGTAAACTATGCAGAGCTATGAACTGTGTATTTTCAGCATCTAGTGGCCTTGTCCTCATTGGCTCACTTGCTTCCCGGACCGACATAGTCCCAGACGTCTGACTTAGACGGCTGGTCACCGGCCGATGACGGTTACCCTGCCACGTCCTTGGCCACCTGGCCTTCAGTGACCTCATGGTCATCCAGCAGGCCCTTCGAAAGGTGTTGGAGGAGATGCAGAAGAGCACAGGGTCCAGGGCGCTGTTTAGATACCACAGTGGCACAGACAGGTAGGTTTTGACCACAATGTATATGTTGAATATATGTGTGGACCAGACATTATGATATACATGCATGAGGGAGGAGGCAATGTCTGGGAAATTGCAAAGAAAAAATGCCACCACCACTGCACCTGTTTTCACACACACACACACACACACACACACACAGACACACACACACACACACAGGAAGGAAGGAAGGAATTGAAAAGTTAACTGATATAAGTCTCACAAATAATATGTCATTATATTAAAAAACGTAAATAAACCCTTACCCATGAGCCATAGAGCTCTTTTCTCTTGACACAGAAGCTTCCCATTTTGATGGTTTGATGGTACATTTGTCCCCATGGCCACTGCCCTGGTCAGGCCCATGGCCTGTCTTTGGCGGCAGTTGCGTCTGAGGTGGCTGATGATGAGGATGTAGAGGATCAGAATGCACACTAAAGGTACGAGGAAACAGAGGATAGCCTTCAGCAGCACAGCTGTCTTGTACACAATATAGGGCTTGGCCTCCGTCATCTCACACATTGTAGATGCTAGGAAAAGCTTGTCCGGGGTGCTGGCGGTGTAATCCATGATGCACGCGCGGTCATAGTTGTAGACAAGTGCAAAGGGCACCGCGGACACGAGGGAGAACAGCCACACTAGAGCCAGCAGATAGGGCAAGTGCGACTTCTGCAGACTGGAAATGGACCACATGGTGTGGCAGATGGCCATATAGCGCTCCATGGTGAAACCCAGGATGATCCAGCTGGTGGTGGCGCAGTAAATCTGACGGACCATGAAGTAGACTTTGCAGAGTGGTGCCCCCAGCCGCCAGGGGTAGATCTCCCAGTAGTAGCGATAGAGCGTGATGGGGATGGTGAGCAGCTGCACAATGTCGGCGATCACGAGGTTGAGCAGGTACAGCTGGATGGCGCTGGCTTTCATCCGTGCATCGATGAGCAGAGTCAGGACGCTCATGCCGTTGAAGAGGACGCCAAAGATGAAGAGCAGACAGTAGAAGATGGTCATTGGAATGGCGATGTGGTACGGTTCGCTCTTCATCGCCCCGACAAAGACTGGCGGCTCAGAGCCTTGTGTGTAATTGCAATAGAATTGAATGATAGGCTCTGTGTAATTCATGATTAGATCAATGTCAGTGCCCTTGCCTGAATTGGATTTTCCAAAAAACATATATGCAGAGTTCACAGCCAGAATATGAGATGCTTGTTAGTTTGTCCATAAAAGCTGTAGAAACATACTGAGCACAAAAGATATATTGTGTGAGAACTATTTTCATCTTGAGGCAGAAGAGAATTTACAACCAGCAGAGAAAAAAAACCCTCCCTGTTTTAGAGCAGAGCTGCATCTAAGTCATACTAAGACAAAGATTAAGATTTCTTTCCCATCTCTATCCTTTCCCTATATATCTTCCTTTATTCTCCTCATAATCTGACCCAAAGCAATTTCATATTGAGAATTTTTTTTGTTCTCTACAGTCCCTGAAGGTGTTTTCATGTCTGAAAATTAATTTCAAATGTGTCACCACCCCACATATGCTGATCTCTGACTTTCACAGCCATCAAACTGAGCAATGAGGAAGACACATGAGACAGGGCACTGAGACAATGACAGTGAGTTATTAGAAAAAGTAAAGGATGGTGCTATTTACACAAGGCTTTAAATAAACAAAGTCTGTCATATTCAATTAAACTAACATCTGTTTAACATACAAATACCTATGTTCAAGAAATGATTGTTGCATAATGTATCCATAACACAGGTAATTGAACAAACGACTGTGCATCAATGTCTCGACATCACAACATGATTGTGCTCGGTGTGTTTGCAGGTAATGTGTTACTACAGGTACACAAGTTTTAAGGAAAGGATACAATTCATTTCTCTCAACCCTACAACCCTCAACTTATTCTGCATCCAATTTAAAATTTTTCACTTTGACATTTCTTTTGTCTCCTCATGAAAAGAAAAATGTATGACATTATTATTATTATTATTATTATTATTATTATTATTATTATTATTATTATTATTATTGTTGTTGTTGTTATTATTATTAGCCTACCTAATACCTACCTACGAACAGACACAAATGTCACATGAATTTAAAAATTAATCAATTAAGTCACCAGCACTGTAATCAGGACATCAGTATATGTTTAGCCAAAAAAAAAAAGCACCAAAATGAACAACGCATGAACAGATTTACTTACAGCACAGTGTCCCCCTCAGTGTCAGCCTTCAAAAGGGAGAGGTGCATGCCAGTAGGAGCTCTTGAAATGGAATAAAAGGCTCTCATCTCCCTCTTCCTCCTCCTACCAGCCCTCTCTCACTCTGTTCTCTCCCCTCCCTCATCCTGTCGCCTAGGTTGCCTACTGTATGCCGAGAAACGCACCTGAAAAGGCATATTTTTTCACACAAGATGGAAGGTTATTGTCTACAAACAGATACAAAGCTTTCTCAACTGTAATTTTAAGCATTGTTTTTCTTTTTTTTCTCACCTTTCTATTCAACTTTTCCTCTGGAAAGCAGCATTAAAAGAAAGTGCATACTGCAGTTTTTATGCATATCCTCGCATGCCCACTCCTGTCAATCTGAGGTGTGGAATTGGCACATTTTCTTAATGAGACCTTGGTGATATCAACAGAGAAAATATCTCACATTGTCATTCCAAGGGAGATCAGATTAGACGATGAGATTTCTCAATACTCCGAGACTCAGAGCCAGGTGAGCTCCATAGAGATGGCAAGACAGTACGGTTGATTATAATGTACCTGCTATTGTAGAGCACCGGCTGAGCAAAACTATTTGCTACCATTAGGGTATGTCTAAATTTCTAGGCAAGTACAGAGGTAGATCTGAACCAGCAGCTCAACCCTACAGTATGTATATCAGGGCATCTACAAAGCTATAATTCTGATTAAAGATGGCTCTGGCCTCAGCTGGGTTCCATCTAATGCTATTAACAAGGAGAGGATGAGAAATTTAAGGGCTCCAGACACAGAAATCTCTGAGCTCTCTTTCCCCAGACAGATCAGGTCGACTAAACCACTTGAGGGTGACATATCATGATCGTCACAGATAAGGATAAATCCTCTTATTAGGAATTTCTAACCTCATAACCTTTTTGGTACAAAAACTAGTAGAAGTTAAATGTCGTCTTGTGGAGAACTACAGGTCTACTTGAGTGTTAGGAGCTGAACTGAATGTCCATTTCTCCTGTTTTAGTTTCCAAGGTGAGAACCAAACCAGCAAACTCAATCACATACAAGATGAGGGAAATGGTCATTGGACCAGAAGAAATATCACTGGTCAACATACAACATGACAGACAACAAGACAGGCCATGGGCCTGACCAGGACAGTGGCCATGGGGACAAATGTACCATCAAACCATCAAAATGGGAAGCTTCTATGTCAAGAGAAAAGAGCTCTATGGCTCATGGGTAAGTGTTTATTTACGTTTTTTAATATAATGATATATAATTTATATATTATTTGTGAGATTTATATCTATAATAGTTAACTATTCAACTCCTTCCTTCCTTCCTGTGTGTGTGTGTATTTGTGTGTGTGTGTGTGTGTGTGTGTGTGTGTGTGTGTGTGTGTGTGTATTCTGAGTGTAGTCTGAGTACATTTTAATAGCATGTGGTATATGCCTTGATATGGACCTGAAAAGAGTCTCATCTTTAAAATTAAACAGTTATAATTACAAGCAAATCAGATGCAAATCTTTCTCTCAGCCCTTGTGACAGATTGAAATTTAAAATGGTAGCATGGCAACCAAAACAGTATTCCATAATCCTTTGATAATGAGTCAATAATTGTGGAATATGAAGCTTCACTGTAAAACAAAAAAATTCCCCATTTCCCGATAATAAGATTAATTACTGGAGAGGTAAAACATGACAAAGTCACAAAGTCACTTTAAAATATACTGTGTTCCCTCCAATCATGGAGAACATACAGTATTTATTTACATACAAAATAAAATTACAAAAGTAAGTGAGACTTTATTTTACAAAAAGGAAAAGCATCAACATATGTTGACATGGTCTCTTAACTGTACAAAACACTGAACAATACATCACATCAGATCAACAGCCTGACACCTAATCAGGAAATTATAATAATGAGATTTAAATACGTGGGAGGCAAACATTTTAAAAACTGATGTCAGTGTTAAAAATGTGAAACACAAACAGCGAAAAAACAATATACAAAGATATGAAGCACTGCACGATATGGAGATACATCAGAGGTCCTCCATGTCCCCTGACACTTACAGAGCAGTGTAATCAACAGTGGTGATTCCAGCATCCTTTGCCATAGAGTAGAAGTGTCCTTGCCTCTGGAACAAAGCACTAGGTGTATCAAACTCCACTATCTTGCCAGCATCCAACACCATCACTCTGCGGAATTAACAGGAAAGCAAAAATCTCACATAGCATTTATTTTGCTTATCCAGGTGGAAAGAGAGAAAAGCTATGCACAAAACCAACCGAGTTGGTTGTATGAGGTGCACGATTAAATATCAACAAATGTTCTTACAACCAGTAACATTGTGAAACACTAAAATAGAACATACAGTAACTGTGCCCATTACAGCACGTTTCCTGTACACTCTTAATGGGAGGAAGAGTCTGCAGAAATGGACCTGACGAGATAAAAGCTACTTTCGCTGGGCATCCTATTCATGAGAACAACATGCAGCTCTAGTTTGTCTTGAAAGACTGAGCAACAAAGCCACAGCACATAGGCACCTATATGCTATGCAAATGGAAAAAAAAGGTCCGCACACTGGAGCTCCATTCATTTTTTTTTCTTTTTACCCCCCACATGTGACGCTTCGGTGAGTCCCGAAACGTCACATGTGGTGAATAAAAAGAAAGAAAAAATTGATTGGAGCTCCAGTGTGCCGACCTTTTTTTTGCCATTTTTGAAGTTGTTGTTCTTTGGGTCCAACACCTGTCTTTAAAGGGATACGCCACCTTATTTAGAGAAATTGCTTATCTGTAGTCAACCCCTAGTTGAACATGAAAACACATAGCATTTTTTCTCTATGTGTCTGCAATGCC
>JASCQY010014246.1:0-10335 GCA_030264315.1 Sardinella tawilis
CTTCTTCTTCTTCTTCTTCTTCTTCTTCTTATTATTATTATTATTATTATTTTATTCATTCTAAATTGAATACTTTTCCCCCTTAAATTAACTAATTTCGTTTTATTATTGTTGTTGTTCTAAAATACTAATATCCACACCCCCTAGCACACTATAAAAAAAAAAAAAAAATCTGTGGTTTGCATTAGGCTTGTTTCATTTTAGAAGGTGATTAAATACTATCTTTTTATTTTACCTCAATTGCCATGTCCTTTCCTTTTACACAGAGAGGAATTGTTCCAAACACCCTATCACTTGATTAAAGCGATACACCGGCGGAGATCTGTTTTAGGCTCAATATCTGCATTAATGACAAAGATACCTTGTGCCAAAGAGAACTTTATATCAGTTGCTCCCAGTCGGAGTTCTGGCAATTTTCTCTGTTAGCCGATTAGCGCCTTTACAATAGGAGTGCTTCAGCACTCTCGCACACACGGTCCGAAATGCTATTTTTAAACCATTTAGAATGTTCGAAATCTCACGAAACTTCCTACAAAGTATTATCAGGGTCTCTACTCATGAACCAAAGCATAGACAACATTGTTGGCTCACTCAAAGCTTAGTAAAACAAATGTCTCGGGTTGCTTTTTGGCGACTGTACAAAAGAACAAACCGCCTATATTATTAGGCTATAGGCCCATAGTTCGGCCATTGCATAGCACGGTAGCCTTTCCCTTACGGACCCCGGCTGACTGGTTGTTTTCAATTGCGCCATAAACATACACTGAAGATATGCACAAACCACCTACCTTGAAATATCCTGCATGAACTAATTTGACTTCACTAGTTCATGTCATTCGTCGAATCATAATCTCTTGGGATTCACATCTGGAGAAAAGCAGTGTAAACCAATAACTTACACGCCCAAAAGAAAACGTTTCAAGGGTAAAATATTATCACTAAATTAATGAAACCCTTCGAAAAACAACGGATTAAAATACCACTGCTACTTCAAGTTGCTTCCTGCTGTCAGAAAAAGTGAAAGTGAAACATCATCTAGCAAGTCGACGTCACGTCATGTAGACTGGGTTATTCACATTCAGAGGTGAGACCTTGCATTCATCCATGAGATTGTATATCCATGCATGGATATTTGTATAGGCCTATCCATGAGATTGAATCTTGCTGTTTGTAAGTCTTGTTAAACTTGACATATCCTGTATGTTTTATATCTCAATAAATTTGTGAAAAAAAACATTCCTGAAGATGTGAGACATTAACTTCTCCTTTTTGTTTGTTTGTTTGTTTGTTTGTTTGTTTGTTTGTTTCTTTCTTTCTTTCTTTCTTTCTTTCTTTCTTTCTTTCTTTCTTTCTTTCTTTCTTTCTTTCTTTCTTCCATTTAAAAAAGGGGATATGCCTACATGTTTTATAGAAACCAATGTCTCAGAATATTTGGGTTACATAGGACAATTTACATAGGCTAGGCTACCTGTGTCATTAAAAGACTGAAAATTGAAATCCCCATTGCTTCCCATATTGAAACTGCAGAATAGTAGGCCTATGATCTATTCTATATGCTTGACTTTGTTACCATTTTTTCATTGATTTAGCCTTGCACTATAAATGGCAAAGTCTGCTGTAGTAAGGAAGCCACACCTATGGCCCCTGAGATAAGTGTGGCTGCGTGCTTTGTAGCGCCTTTGAGAACCCAACAAAAGGCGCTATTATTTATGATTCAATTGTGCCATCTAGTGGTAGTACAGATGATGGTAACAGTAAAAGCATAGTAGGCTAACTGTACTCCCCCTTCCTTTTGAATTGATACTGCATTCCATTTATCAGTTTTCACCCACATCTGTCCCATCTGTCCCCTGATAATATAATTCCATGAAGCTGTGAAATTAACTACTACTATCAACCTTTTACCATTTCCTTATCTAAGATGCTTAGTGTTGGCATATCTAAGAATTCTTTTTCACCCACCATCCCAGCCAATTGGTACCTTGACATTTCGACAATGGAGGCACATCAACATGTCATTCATTCTTCATGCCCCTCTGATTGATATGAGGGAAACCTAACCTACAGTATTCTGTGAACTTGGAGCAAGTCAGGCCCTTACAATTGTTACTCTTTACAGTTGTGACAACCCTAAAACCAGGGCTGTAGTGAAGGCTAAAAGCAAGGAAACACAATTTACCCACCTGTCAGTTTATCCATCTCTTACAACAAGGGTTTGGTTTCATTGCAGTATACCTACCTTAAAACTGTCACTTCTAACATCAGCCTATCATCTGTAAGAACAGGGCTGTTGGAGAGGCTAAATGTGACTCATTTCAGAAACTAGTTCATCTGCATAGTTAATGTTTGTAGTTCAAATTTTAATATGGTAACATTCCACTGAACAATAACCCTCCATCACCAGTAAGTTCTGCATGTCCTTTTAAAACATGATACTGATGCTGCAGTGCCACACAGACCCACTTTTACAGGCATCACCGACGTTTACCCCCCTTACTTACTCACCTTTGGGGTTCAGATATGGACTGGACACTGATACATACTAGACTACTACTAAAGGCCCTGCCCTCCCCACTAGTATGGACACTAATACATACTAGGCCAGTAATGACCCTGCCCTCTCCACTAGTATGGACTGAGATACATACTACACTACTAAAGGTCCTTCCTTCTCCACTAGTATGGACTGAGATACAAAAGTGTGTTTGCATCTAAACTACCTGATCAGTAGTACTTACAATACACCAATGTGGGCTACTCCCAATCCCAGTTTCATCTGAGGGTAATTAACATGGATGGAAAGTGTGACTGAAACATTGGCTAGATGAATGACACTGGTCTTATTTAAAACCCCCAAGAAGACGGTTTAGTCTCTATCTTCATCGGGCAAAATTCAGAAACCTTCAAAACCCTCAGCTTTGTTATAGGCAGCTGTGTAGATGGATGCTTTCGCAGACTCCACTGGATGTACAGTAAGTTTAGGATAGACTAGCATTGGACGGATGCTGTTGACAGATTCTGCATGACAGAGAGCCTCAAATATGAGAGAGATTGAGAAGGAGAGATTTGTGCTGTGTTTGTGTGTGTGTTTGTGTTTGTGTGTGTATATATGTGTGCTTGTCTGTGCACTTCTCAATAAGTGTATTTAATTTGACATCATTGCCTGTAGTCAGTGCTCATACAACAGTGATACGTCCCTTTAATGAAGCTGACATTGATGAGTCGTCCATCATGTAATTACTTCAATTGAACACATTTAAGCTGAAAGAAAAACACTTCATGAAACAGTAATAGAATGAGCTGTAATATTTATTGTCTGTTATGTGCTGAAATTGAATGTTGAAGGCATACATATAAAGTAGATTTACCTGTAGAGATGTTTGTATTTGTGTCATTTTTTTATTATTTCTGTAGTGAAGTGTTTTTCTGAACTACACTGAGACTGGTAGTCCCAATAAAACACATCCACCCATTGGCTGCGTACTTTCTGATTGTCAGGTTTTATTCTTTGGAAGGCTGACAGTACAGGGATGAAAGACTCTTATTCTGAAGCATGGGTAGGAGAGGAAGCCTGGGGAGGCAGAATAGTGTATTTCCTGTGCTGTGGCCCAACTAAACGAGGCGACCAGCGAGGCCCGTGGGGCTGCTCACAGCAACAGCAGCATCAGCAGCGGGGGACCCCGGTCTGTCGGAGGTGATGGGGGCCTGTGTGTGTATGTGTGTGTGTGTGGTCTGTCAGCCTCCTCCAGATGTGTGTGTGTGTGTGTGTGTGTGTGCCGTGGCATGGGTGACCATGAGAGGGGATGAGAGAGTAGGGGGAGGTGTTCACAGTGATGTCTCTAGTTAGTTACTGGTGTTCCAGTGATCAAGAGTGGCACAGCACGAGGATGACTCCTGACACACCACGCCACGCCACACCCCTCACATGTTTCCATGGCAGCGCTGACAGCTCCTTCTGGGCACATGCTCCACACACACACACACATCTTCACACCTCCATATGAGCAGCACATGTGTGTGTGTGAGTGTGTGTGCGTGTGCAGGTGTGCTCACGGTCCACAACTCTTCTCTCTCACTGTCGGTGTCCAAGTTGTGATCAGAGGCATTGTTGAATCGAGTGTTTTACATTAAACCATTGTGACATAGTTAATCAAAGGCTCCATTTTCTTTATAATGGTAAGGTTTACTTAGAACAAAAATAACACTTTCTACAAAAAATATTCAAACAATGTTAATATACAATAGTTATAATATATATTTATATATTCCCTTTGAAATATACAGATATAGATTTGCTCAGTTTGGGTCATTCCCTGTTTGTCCTCGTTCCTGGGCTCCATGCGATAGACTACATCTCAACCACAAACTACTGTATGTACAAGCGCATCGCTCCTCCTCCTAGCCAATCAGAGACGTGGAACACCAGGCCCCTCTCACGTCATGCCCGTCATTGTCAGGGGAGCGTTTGAGTAAGAAAAACTGCAGCAAGGTAAGGAGAACGAGTGGAAAGGAGCCTGTAAGAGTGGCTAACTTGGCATCAGTAGATCTCAGAAGTGAACACAACCATGTCTGTTTGGAAAAACAAGTTGGCTAAGGAAGTGCGGAACTTGGACTTTGTGGGTGTAAACGCAAAAACTACAACAAGAGCAAAAAACTGTCATCTATTTATAGATTTCTCTCATAGTCATTTCTTTTCTAGACATTTCTTTTTCTATTCTTTTCTTGTCTTTTTTCTTATTTTTTTTAACATTTCAACAATTTTTTCTGTTAGTGTTTGTTTTGGTACGAGTCCTCACAGCACTCTGGCGTTCAGACAATAAGTGACGAGCAGGCAAAGCAGCGCTCTCTCTCGTCCTAGTGAAGGCGTTGGTGAACCTTGACCCCACGACCCCTTGACCCCCTGAGCACTTCCTGGAGCGTCCCAGAGTAAGATGAGCACGGCGAGTGGTGTGTTTTGGCCGGGTCATCAGGCTGGTCTGTGGGGCGTGGGTGTGGTAGTACTAGTAGTAGTATTAGTAGGAGTAGGAGTAGGAGCAGTAGCAGTAGTAGTGGTGGAGGTGTTGGTGTGTGTGTTGGGAGCAGCGGGCTGGTTCTCCCCTCTCTCAGGCGGGCAGCCGAGGCAGCAGCAGGCCGTGGAGCAGCAGGCAGAGCAGAGCGGCCCCCAGGCTGAGGGAGCAGGAGGAGGCCCCGTCACAGCCCTTCTGCCCCGCGCACCGCGCCTGCTCACACAGAACGCCCTTGAACTCCGGCAGGCACAAACACTTCTGGTTCTGGAAACACGTGCCGCCGTTCTGGCACAGGAGAAGCACGTCGTCACACACGTTAGCTGGTGGAGACACAAACACACACACATATTCAAACAGAGTCAACAAGTCAAACAAGGCAAGTCGGCCATTTTTGTTTTACCTCTGGAGTACCTCAGACAGTGGTTTGTAACATTAGTTCGCTGTTTTGTTCAGCTTTGAGTTTGTGTGAGTTTTTTTTTTTCAAAAATTGGGCAATAGGGAGTTTACAGTGTTGGTACTGTAAGCATTACCATTCTGTCACCCCTGAGGTGCTGTATGTCATCGTTCGCCCTATGCCTATGCCAGTTAAAGGAGAAGTTCGGTGTGAATCAATCCATAGCCCTGCTGTTCAAGGTCACTGAATGCTGTTCATAGGAAAAAGAACGAAAAAATTTGGTACAACATAGATCAAATAATGAACCGGGCAACTAACACTAACTAAATGGGGCATAGTGTCTTACTTTCAGTTTAATTTTGCTATGCCCCATTCAGTTAGCAATAGTAACTCGGTCTATGTTGCATTATTTTTTTTTTTCGTTCTTTTTGCTACAGACAGCAGTCAGTGACCTCAAACAACTGGGCTATGGATTGATTCACACCGAACTTCTCCTTTAATGGACGATTGTAGCTAAGCTTATAACTAAAAACTGTAGCAGATGATTGTAACTGTGTTGTAATTATTGTAACTGTTGAATCCATTTAGTATAATAGACAAAATACATTTCGTAGTGCCATATACAATCAATATTTAAAACAACATTGCCAAATGGATGTAAATAAAGTGTCAAATGCAGTGTGCTGTGTTTCAGTAGGAAAATTGGACATTACTGCCTTAATCAAGCCTTATCGATGCATTTACTGTTGGTTGAAAGTGCCAAAAATAACCTACAATATGGGATGGGAACACGAAAGCACTTTTAACCCTAAATGAATTGCCGGCTGTAGCTGGCTTGATAATGTTGGGTAATGTTGAGTCGCCTATTACTGTATGTTCTGTATGTAGCAAGTGAGCAAACTCTCCTCTCCCAAAAGACTTACGGATGCAGCCCTGTTTCCAGGTGTAGCCGGGCACACAGTCCTCGCACTTCTGCCCCATGGTGCCCTCCTTGCACTGGCAGAAGCCCGTCTCATTGCAGCGGGCGTGCAGAGAACCCAGCTGGTTGCAGTTGCATTCTGGGAAAAAGAGAAAGGGAGAGGAATGGAGACTTGTAAGGGGCCAATCAAATACATACTGTATAGTAGGTCTATTTGTTTCAACCGCTCACTAAACGTGCTGATTCTAATATAGGGATATCAGCTGCAGGGCTAATTAGTACAGTATGATCATCTGACAAAGTATATCAATGCAATAGTTTTTTTTTTCTATCTTGCTAACAGACAAACAAGCAAACACACAAACAAACAAACTCAACTGAAAACATAACTTGGCAGAGGTAATAACAAAAATAATATTAACCAGATGAGCTACCTGACTACCAACTACATAATATACAGTATACCAGATACGTGACTACCAAAACCTTCTCCTGTCTTACAAGGGATCTTTCAAGAACGGTTTTAATTTCAGCTCACTTTCGAGAATAAAATTAGAAAACCGAGAATGGTTCTGGGATGTTTTCTCTTCAAGAGTGTATGTGTGTGTGTGTGTGTGTGTGCGTGTGATGGTTTTTGTACAAGAGTGTCTCAAACCCCTGCTCTCTTCACGGTTGAAATGTTTGATGCAGTATAGAGGCTAACATCGCTCTGGCTCCAAGCGAGACGAGAGCCAGCCTTCAGGAGCTCTTAGCATTCCTACCCTGAGGATATAACTGCCCAAGGCTACAAATCTAGCCGTTCTTCCAGCAATATGTAATCACGTGGTGGTGCGCTACATGCTGAGACACCAGGGAGCTGCATCTAAAACAGCGCCTCCAGGTCCCCATCACATCTGTGCTCCGCTTCTTAGTCCACAGCCTGGCTGCCAGACATGTCAGCACTTCAGCTGTCAATCAGGCCTGTTGCCTGGGAGACGGCCAGCCTTCCGTCTGGCCAGCAGATGTCAGTGTTCTACTGTAACATTCTACGGAGCGTGGAGGCGCCTGCGGCCAACAGAATGCCAGCTGGTATTGAAAGGCAAGCTGGTAGGCTTTCAGAAGCATAAGTCTGTTCTGTCATCACTATATTTTTTATCCGATAAACAGTTTTTTTTTTTTTAAACAAAAGCTTCACTTGACAGATTCTCATAACCAGAAAATGTCTTTGCTATGCTTTACATACAGTAGGCTACAGTATTAGAGAGGGTGAAAATAGGAGCGCTCTAGAATCTTTAGTGAAAATTATGTGCCCAACCTTCATTTCTTTTTGCAATTTTATTGATTCATTGACAGTTTATTTATTAACAGAAAAGGGAAAACATTATACTACATTTTTCACCAATTGTAATGTGTCCGTTATTAAGTAAATTAGGTGTACTGGTATGTAGCCTATGTGGAATCAGGTGCAGCAGATCTCTTCTACTGTACACTGCAGTGTGTTTGTGTATGTGTGTGTTTGTGTGTGTGTGTGTTTGATGGGTTTGCTGGTTTCCAGAAGAGGATAGCTGGGCAGGCTGATTGGCAGATGGAGGGTGGGGGTGGAGGTGGAGGTGGGGTCGTTAGCGTGCTGTCGCCATGACGGGGTTGACAGAGTCAGGATCAAGAGTGTGACAGAGGTAAGAGGGTGTGGTCATACGCATTAGCATCGAGAGCGTTAGCCTCGGCTCCTCACGGCGTCTACTGGAGTATCGGAGAACTAGGACGCGTCAAACATCGTAGCAGCCTAAGCACGCACACACACACACACACACACACACCCTCACACACACTTGTGCCTGAAGCACACTCAGCTTTTCTGACTGGGAGCAAAGCAAAGGAATAATCCAGATAAGTACATCAATAGTCCCCTGTGGAGTTCAAAAGGGGTGTGGAACTCAAACAGCAATTTTGTGCATCAAGTCTTTGTTATTGTGCCAAAGCAAAGACTCGCGAGGCCTAAATAAATATTGTTACTCTAGGTACACAGTGCAGATCCTATAACTGATCCCACAGTTATAGCCTATAGGAGAACTAGCGTAGGCCTATAGATCCTATCGATAGCCTAGCCTGTGTTTTCATTGGAACAACAGTTTTGTGCATGAACTCTGCGTAAGGATGAAGTCTAACAAGGTAAAAATTGTGTGTACACTGTCAGAACTCAACAGTGCAGAGCGTAGCCTATATAACAGATCCCGTGGTGCGGGTCCTAGTATGTTAATGCTAGAAGTAAGCGGGCCCACATTCTAGTCAGCACTCTACAGTATAGTATCTATAGAAGGTACTGGTGGTGGTGTTGGAATGTTGTTTGTAGTGGACGGTGGGTCCTGACGACTGACCTATGCAAACGTTCTCATCATCCAGCTCGGCCGAGGCGTTTCGGTAGTATCCCAGGCGACAGTGCTGGCAGTTCTGCCCCCTAGTGTTGTGTTTGCAGCTGACGCAAGTCACAATGTTGATGAAATCGATATAGCTGCAGCGGTTTGAGTGGCCGTAGCATTCGCAGTCTGACGGGGGAAGAAAGAGGAGAGCACCGTTAGCACCGTCACGATTCAGACGGACAAGACTGGACAGGACAGGACACCAGATAGACTGAGACGGACAGGACACCAGATATAGAGAGAGACAGGACAGGACACCAGAAAGAAAGAGACGGACAAGACAGGACACCAGAGATAATGAGAGGCAGGACAGGATAGAGATAGAGAAGGATGGAGGGAGGAAGGGACAGGGAAGGAAAGAAAGACAGGGATGGGGGGATAGAGAATGAGAATGAGAGGAATAAACTGATGGATGACTTTTAAAACATGGAAGACAGACAGTGGAGTGTGTTTGCTAATTTGAGTTGTATAAGCATAGGCTACATAGGGTATCTGGACTGGAAACACGCTAATCCTTTCAATATAGTAATGATCCACATATCCTCACTGTACACGCTAACACTGTGCTAACACTTCATGGTTAGCATGGAAACATACAGTGCAGTAGACACGTTGAGCCTCATAGTTAGTGTAGTGGCTAAACACATGCTAAAGCTATCTAAAAAGGTAGTGTGATTTCTCAGAAGAATTAGGCTACTGTCCTCAAAGTTAGCATAGGAGCTAAACACATGCAAAGGCTGTCCTAAAAGTTACCGTGATTCCACAGACATATTAAGACTGTCCTCAAATTGCTGACGAGAGACAAAGTAAGGGAACTAATTTTGTGTCTGAGTGTGTGTGTGTGTCTGTGTGTGTGTGTGTGTGTGTGTGTGTGTGTGCTGAGGTTACTGCCTGATCAGGCCCAAACTGAGAAGAACTTTTCTGTTTTCTTTCCCTCTTTTTTTTTTTTTTTACTTTATTTCCTTCTTTCTTTCCACTGATCTTGAGCTGCTCTTGAAAAGTGGCCTGAATTCTAAGCAGCTGGGAAATGGAGAAGCGTTGTTAAACAAAAGCTCCTCTCACTCGGAGGGTGAGGTCCATGAGGACGAATACACCTTTAACAGAGGATGACTTTCATTACACTGCCCCACAGCAGAGGCCGCTGAGAGCAGTCACAACACACACACACACACACACACACACACACACACACATTTTTACATTCATCACGTGTGTGTGAATGTGTCTTGGGTGTTTGCATGTGTGAGTTAATGTGTATGTTATTGTCTATTTTATCGAGCATGTGTGTGTGTATGTGTGTGTGTGTATGATAGTGAGAGAGGGAGTTTGTTTGAATGTGTGAATATACTTGTACTTGTGTGTTGTGTGTGTGTGCTTGCACATGTGTGTATCTATGTGTGTGCGTGAGCGTGTGTGTGTTTGTGTGCTGTATGTATGTGCATGTACCTATGTGTATCTGTTTGTGTATGTGTTTGTGTGTGTGTGAGAGAGTACGTGTGTCTTTGTGTGAGTTTACTGTACTGTATGTGTGTGCATATACTACGTGTATGTCTGTGTGTGTGTGTGTGTGTGTGTGTGTGTGTGTGTGTGTGTGTGTGTGTGTGTGTGTGTGTGTGTGTG
>JASCQY010014265.1:0-10334 GCA_030264315.1 Sardinella tawilis
TATCTATCTATCTATCTATCTATCTATCTATCTATCTATCTATCTGTCTGTCTGTCTGTCTGTCTATCTATCTATCTGTCTGTCTGTCTGTCTGTCTGTCTGTCTGTCTGTCTGTCTGTCTGTCTAATATTTGATTTGGCTAGGCTTTGCTCCTAGCCCACCATTGAAATAATAGGGCGCTGTCTGAAACGTAGGTGAATTATTTTATTAATGGTAGGCCTACCTGAGTGAGTGCTAATGAGAGCTGTGGCATAAGTCGTTACAGCATTGAAACCACTTTTGGATTTAAGTGCCCACGTGGAACTCGGCCTTGGCTCAGTTCATTGGCCCACTCCCACCCCATATCTCTCTCCAACTCATTTCATGTTTCCCTTCTTGCCCTCCCATGTAAAAATAAAATGCCTAAAATGCTTTAAAATATTAAGGTTGTAAAACACATCTTTGTAGATCATGGGTAAATAATGATTTCTTCCTTTTAAAAAGGAAAAATTTTCCATGCCCCTGTCACCTTGCTGTTCTAGGGGTTCAGCTCAGACCGACCTTAGGAAACTGCTTTGAATAATCATGTCATGGTGCTGTTAATTAGCATACTTTTTTCATCATGTTGTGGCCTTTGCCTCAAGACTGACTCTCTGATTATTTAATAAGTAGAAAACAATTTGATCATGAAAGATGGCAAAAAACAAAAACTGTCTTCCTTCTTCTTATGAATCTTTTCCTTCAGCCATCCTCCCCATCCCTCCGATGGTCAAAGTAAGCTTCATACACTGGGACCTGACACTGAAAGAGACAAAAATAGATAGGCCTAGCTGTTAAGCTGTGTGGATTTGACATTTACTTGACAGCATTATCATCTGAAGATGTGCAGTTGAAGTCAGACGCTTATATACACTCCCATAAATATATTCAAAGTTATTTTTTTTAGTAACATTTTCTTTCCAGGTATGATCTGCCCCAACTATTATTTATTGTTATTATTTACTTGCACTTACTGCACTCACGTGCAGCGACTCTATACGCCGCTATTTCCATCGGTCGGTCGGAAACTGTTTTGCTTTTTTTAGTGACAGCGGTGTTTGCACGCGACTTAGGTCTGTTGACCTTGATGGCTGAAGATAAAAAGTAAAGCCATGTTCAAACTTATGTTTGAATGAAAGGGACATACAGGGAGCAGGCCTGTGAAAAAACACTAACTTACGCTGATAGCTGACGCTCATCAGCAGTCCTGAATGAGAGAGTGTTTGGGTGTGAATACACACATGCGCCACAATTCAGTAGTGACAGAATGCACACACCACAAATGTGTGAAAGACTGAAAGATGAAGGCTCTTCATTCCATCTACCTAATAATAAAGATGGGTAAATGTGGGTGAAATTTGTGTGTTATGATCAGAGATGTAGTCTGGATTTTTTTGTTTTTGTTGTTGTAGGGATAGGCTACACAATTGTAATGATGCAGGCCTAATTGCAAAGAAATGTACACGCTCCCCCAAAACCAATGTCGATAGTATCACTGACTGCATGATTGTGGTAAACCAATAATGCAAAGTTGCAAGTTCTCTATGACCATAGAGGGCTTATTGGAGAGGTGTTCTTGATGTGTGCATTTATCGCCACCTCTGTTTAAAAAAAATCATATGTAAATTCTAATCAAATTTATTCTAAGGAATATTGCATTTTGAATAAATACATAATTACTTATCTATTATTGGCACACCTACATTTAGTAAATTGTAAAGCTCCCCTCTACCAGAGTAGGCCATCTTTGACATCCCACAAAATTGGAGAAACAGAAGAAATTGATTTGTGAGCCTTCCTCCTGGTTTTTTATATTTCTAGGTCCTCTCTGGTGACTCCTATGTGTTTTTGTAAATTTTTTTTTTTTTTTTTTTTACGCATTATTTGCAATATTTATTTTTAATGCATTACTTTTTAATGCAGGTGCTGTAATATTGATAATAAATGAATATTTAAAAAGTAAGAAACAAATGATCTGCTCCAAGACGTGGGGGGATTCTGTATCACGGTGTCCAAAGTCCACTATGACCCCTGGTCATGATTGATGACTAACTGCCGTCTACTTGACCGTGGTGCCTCTGTTGTCTGTTCATAAAAATCATAAAAATCCATTTGTTGCATGGCCCTTATGGCCGTGCCCAATGCAAAGACAACGTAAAAAAGTTTGGTGTGCACGCACATCTTCCAATAAAATGTCACGGGTGCTGGATATTCGTTAGACATATAGAAAGAAAAAAGAGATATATCCGCACACCGTTTTTTAGCTCCCACAAAAAGTGATTTATTGCTTCTTACACAACGTTTCGACCAAAAATGGCCTTCGTCAGGTGACTGTGCAACATTGATTGATTTTCTCTCTTTTTTTGCTGTTAAATTGGTAAACATATAGGCCTACATTCGGATGGTCTTGAACCATGCATTTAGATCATTAATAATTAATAGAGACCTTAATGCGATTATCCGGAGTGAATTTAACATATAGCCCAGTTGTTTCATGTTGCTAAGTGCTGTTGATAGGTATGAGAATGACAGATTTTCATGCAAGGTTGACCAAATAGCGAAACGACAGCCGACGCAAACCGATGAGGGCATGCCAGTTTCATTTTCATATGCCCCTATTTGTTAGTGTTAGCGGGCAGTTCGCTAATTCGATCTATGGTGTACCTACTGCGGTCGTTCTGATACTTATCGACAGTGCTCGGCAGCCCCAGACAGCAGGGCTTCGGGTTGATTCACTCCGGATAATCCCTTTAAATGTAGCTCTATGTAGACTTCTGACTTCAATAGTGATAGTTGATGTACTGTGTGAGTATGGGTTTGAGGTTAATAACTAGACTTACCCACTGGGTTGAACCTCTGGAGGAGTTAGAGTTGGACTCAGCCTCTTCTCCATGTCCATCTATGTGCTCTTCACCATCAGATGGTGTCCCTCTGATAACTTCAAGACAAATATGATATAAATTGAACTGTCAGTTATATGCAGTTATTATACGGCTCTTCAGAATGCTGCAGGAGGTTCCACTTTGAATGGGCCTTCCCAACATTCGGAGGTCAGTTATTTCTGTAATCAACACTACGAGAGCAGTCTATGACCGCTGCCAACGGCAATGGGTTTTTTCCTACAGAGTCAAATCTGCATATCTTTCCGCAAGTTGAGATCATTCGCTTAAGGCTATTTGACCACATCAAAAATACATGGAAAAGACTGGTCTATTTTTTTAAATTGTTCTCTGACTTGCCATGTCTGGTGTAGCCAGTTCCATTAATTATAGTGGCAGATAGGCCTAATTGTTGTAGAAAATGCTGATTTGACTTAACATCGAGTGTAGCCTCCCTGTCACTGTGAAAATTCATTGAAAGTGAAAGAGCAGCTGAGTTCTAAAGAATGTCACTAGTTCAATTAAGTTGTGAGCTAATTCTTAATCCAAAAAATAAAAATGAACTTTAAAAGACATGTGTGTCGTTGTCGTTGCCGTAGTGATTCAAGAGCCGGCTGCTCCGTGGATTATTCCACGATAATGACCATCTCACAGAGCTTTATCTCTTATACCTTTGATTTATGATTAGCAATTCTTGGTGTATTTTACCTTGCTGGCCAGTCCTTTTCCTTTTCCATAGTATCAGGGGGATACAGCTAACCAGTAGACCCACAACAACAGCCAAAGACACTGTAGCAGCAAAAGGAAGGGCCCCAGGCTCTGCTAATTCTGTCTCTGTGGTGGCTGCGTGAAAAAAAACAAGTTAGATTAATTAAATGCATCTCTCTCTCTCTCTCTTGCTACTGTATATTTTCCTTACCTTTACTGCATGGTTTTTATCATTTTCATCTGAAACACTGAACACACAACCAAACACCACCAAATTTGACAACAAAAAACAAAAGCAACACCATGTAAGGATTTATGCAGTTTTGCATCAATGGTCAATGCCATTCAGCAATATAAGACAGTATCCAGTAAAAAGTCTGTTGTCTGAAAGGTCATCATCCTATTCGATCTGCGCCTCATAGTGCTATATCAAGTAGGCCTATTCATGGTTCATACTGTAAAAGCCAAACACTACATTCTCTGTATTACAAGTGGGTCTACAAGATTGAAGTCATTATTTAGGTAAAAGAACTGGTAACGTTTTAAATTACATCCTGTGAATGGAGTAGGTATAGATGAACATAACAAAAAGTACATGTATCAAAGGATAAATTATAAAGTAGGCTACTTACTACATAAGTAGGCTAGAATAACACAAGCAATGTTATCTGGTTAATCTGTCTGATATTGCCTACAATGCAGGCATCAGTTTTACCCGTGAGCAAATAGCTTTCACGTTTAATACATTTTCAGGTGTGCTATTCCTACAATTTCAGATTCACCAAATCTCATCAGCAGTAGTCTCTAGACAGAATATCGTTCTTTTCACATCATCCTTACAACTTGCTTGATTTTTACTTTGTAATTATGCAAACATTACACACAAAGTATATCCTTATTACTCTTTGTTATATTGTTCTTTCCTACTTCTTACTCAATACTTCACTGCCTGTAATTTAAAGCGTTTCCAAAGAACCACATGGCACATATTGATTATTTTGTTGTCATAACTAGGATACAAAAACAGATACAGGAATATAATGAATTTGAATCTTACGTTCAGTGTGTGAATCCACTGTTAATTGTGTTCCATTTCCTGTGGATTTGTGGAGTTTTGGAATGTCTATGATAACTTTGCAAACATATGAACCAGAATCATTACTAGACAAGTTGTGAATGACCAGGGTTGAGAGGGCATTTTGACATTGGATATATATCCTCTTTGAATCCGCTGTTATCTTTTCTCCATCTTTGAGCCAGTTGACTTTTGCCCTAACCTGTGTTGAGTGGTTTCTCCAGGAGCATTGAATTTTCGCAGTTTCTCCCTTGGCTAGAGTTAGATTGTGTGGTGACTGTATAATGTCATGACTCTCATCACTGCCTGAAAGAAAGTTCACTGCAAAAAGAAGGCATGCTTTATTAGAAATTTCCCAGTGTAATCAAACAGGGTCCAATTGTCCAATTCAGTATGGCATTAGCTCATTTGTGTAAAATAGTGATGTCTGCATTTATTTTAATCACACTTTTCAAATCACTTTTCTTCAAAGCTCAGTATAAAAAGTGCACCCTGAAGTCACCTCTTCTGTTGAGGTGTTTTGTGGTTACTATATAAACTCAAACTAATGTAGAGTATAGTGCTTGCCCTCATGCCCAATTCTTGGACTCTAGGCCTGTTATACTAGCCTAGAAATAGACACATCTATTTATGTTATAGGATGGCTTGTAAGGCTACTGTTATGTTGCTTCTTTAATCAGATCAGCAATATTCACTACACTTGTTTTTCCCTTCTGAAAAACATGACAAAACAACAACAAACAACAACTGTAAAATTTCTAAGTAACTCCAATCTTCTGAACAGTTGCGTGAATCACTTCAAAAAGTAATCCACTGCCTTGCCTTTACCATTGTATTGTACATTTACCGTATGTACATCTGTGTCGGCTTCATTTATTGGGTAGACTCACCTTGCGTGAGAAAAATAGACAGAAACAGGCAGCATTGGTGGTCCAGCAGGGGCTTCATCATAGAGAACTGAGAGGTGGTGTGTGTGGTGTATGCTTTACATTGTGCTCTGTTTCCTTTTGAACTTCCTGTAACCAGACTGACGTTTCTGAGAAATGCAAGTCAACAGGCATAAGAGCACTGCTTTTTTTTTCACTTTTACTATTGTCAATAGGCTTGATTTTGTTCTCACAATTGATATTACTTCATTATGACACATTTTGTAGAAAATGTGCACAGGATGTTTGTTTGTCTACCTATTTTCCATTACTCAACTCACAATGAAGCCACAAACTTGAACAAAGGTCAGCGATTCAAATTGACAGTGAAAAGTGTGAAAACACTTGTCTGCCTTTTGTTTTCGTAGGAGGTTTTCAGTCCACAGTACCAGAGAGAGCTGTGAATCTGTGCGTATACAATATGCCATGCATGCTCTCAGGCCCCTATGTCCCATTGTGGCCCAATGGCCACCCTGATATACAGTAATGCGGCTCTACCCTACCCCTAAAAATCAGGTACTGCAAGTCCAAAACAGCTTAACTCAATAACAATGACAAGACCAGAATAGCCTACTAAATAAACCCTATACAGTTTTTTTTTTTTTTCGTATATTTATAATAAGGTTTTTATGTGATAGGGTTTATACATGGTACAGCAGATTACTGCTACTGTATACTGTATGTTATCTAATTTTTTCAATTTCTTTTTAGTCACCATGGTCTTCTGGTCTAGTAGAAACCTGTATAATTGCACTGACTGACAAAAATTATAGATCATATTGAAGTTCAAAATGATTTCTCAATGATCAAATCCATGGCGATATACAATACATGGGGAAGACCTGGGTTGACGGTCAATGTACAGTAGTAAGCATGATTTCAGGGTCACACATGAGTTTCTATGTCAGCGGGGCATCTACAGCCAAGTTGCAAGTCTGAATCCTCCATTCTGAATTGGCATACTGATGCAAATAGTAAGTCACTATTTGTCACTATTAGAGGTCTATTCACTGCCATTACTTTAGCAAGATGTGAGGGAGCTTTTGCGAATATTTAATTGTGACATTTCTAATCATGATTATTTGTAAATTCATGATTAGAAACGCAGATTCATTGTCTCCTCCTAAAGCACAGGCCAAGTTCAAGCCAAAGGGTGTTCCATTCATTTTGGCGTGTGTAGCTCCCAATTAATCAACAAAATAATCATTACATTCGACTACAACAAGTCAAAAGAAATCAGTCCAAGTCAACTGGCAATGTTGCTTTCCTAGCACATTGGCCCAGAACATTCATTAATCAATATCTCAGGTCTCAAGTAGCAAGTACATCACAAATAATAGCCTATTGGCATGCAGCAAAGTAAGTTGGTAAGTAAGCAGGCAAAGTATTTATTTTTTTCTAGCACATATGGCCACTCAAAGTGCAAAATGGCATTCTATTATTAAAAGATGAAACGTCTATATGACTGTGTATCAGTAAATTGACCGCTTTTGTTATATATAATGCTGTTGAGAATGGCCTGATCAAATGAAGGACATCTTTGCAAAATGAAATGGATATTAAACTCTGAGGTCTACAAAGGCTGAATTAATGGATTATCTTTCACATATGCTTCAAAGTCTGATGGTAGTCATTGACAACAGAGCTTTGCAATGGACAGACTATTTAATCTTCTTACTGAACCAACTCTTCGGCCGTTCTCATTCACAAGAGTCTCCTTCAGGTTAACAACAAACTGGATACCGTGTCCATCAAAAACAAAAGCAGCATTAAGGATAATCATCAACAAATACATAAATTATTGTACAATAGCGAACATCTATGAGACAGGGAGACCCAGCAGAAATCAACTTTTACATGAATGGGGGAGGGACATGGCTAAGGATTAGGCTCCTGATTAGGCTCATCAGTTAAGCAGTGGACATACTGTCTGCCCCAAGAAAGCCACTTCATGGGCGCCACCATTCCCATGATGTTGGGTTTGTGTGATCTGTGGAATGTAGAGAAGGGAAAGCTTGAACTCTGAGGACTCTGGGGATCACAAGGTAAATCATTTTACTTTTGTGTTGGTTCACACAGGTTTTTTGTTGGTTATTACATTTTCGGCTACTAACACAGAGAGCACAACATGCTCGCCGTGCTACTTTACAGAAAAGGCTCAGATTTCATAGTGTCATGGCCCAATACTTGCCTACAGTAGATCCAATATGTTAATTTAAAGGCATGTGAAACAATGAAAACACCATAAGTTATTGTTACTGTTAGAAGTGTACAATCATACCCTACTAACTAGGATGCTTTCACTATAGTCAGCAACGTGTATCAAATGAATTTAAAGATGACACCAAAATTAATGTTCTGATAAAAATTATGCCAGAGCAAATTTCAAATTGTACATATATTGTTGTTTCTTCAGTGGCAAAGTCATACATGTTATACAATATTCCCAATACTGTCCCTAGGCCTCCTCATGGGCACAGACATTAGTTTATTTATTTCAGCATGTCATTGTCCTGTGAACTCATGTCAGCAATGGTACATAATGGTGCATAGTGTGTGTGTGTGTGTGTGTGTGTGTGTGTGTGTGTGTTTGTGTTTGTGTGTGTGTGTGTTGGGGGAAAGGGGGCAGCATAATGATGTGTTTTCTTGCTTGCTTGCTTGCTTGCTTGCATCAAAGGTGGAATGATCGTCATTGTGGTCTTACTGTGGTTATTCAGTAGCCTAGGTCTACTGTATTCACTTATTGCAGAGGTACATGTATATTTAGTTCTGCAGTGAGTCTTTTAAGAGTGCATTTGGTAGGCTACAGTCTGTCTAGCCTGTTTGGTTAGGCTGGAAAAAGTGGACTGTTAACATGTAGCCTACCTTCCATTTGGTAAACAAAACTATTTTCAATCAAGTCTTGCGTCTGAGAATGTCAGTAGCATGGATTAAATGACAAAGTATGTAGTTTTAGTGTGTACTGCAAACTGTGTGTTTTACAATACTACAAATGTTCTAAAGGTATTGCCTGATAGCATTGTTCATTGATAGGAGCCAAGGGGTAAAGTCTCAGGAGGGGACAACACTTTATTTTAAGGGGACACTGTTACAGTCTATCTAACTAATTAAGTTAAGTGGTATAACCAGTGTAACAGTAGTAATATCATGTACGAGTGTTGTACTTGCATCACATATTTTTGTGTACCCAGGCCTACATACTATAACAGTGTAATCTAAAGTGTTTTTTATTTTGCCAAAGTGCTGAATTCCTCAGGGGGACAATGGGCTGAACTGAGGTGGAGGGGTTTACCAACTGTTACATATATTGTTTGGTGTTAACAACCCACATGTTCAAAGATACTGAAGCCAAAACATACGTGTCATATGTATGTAGGCACTTATCTGGTACACTTTATTTTAATGTCTTTATTCCACAGTATCAAATAGTATCAAATATTTACTACTTTTTTATTAAATTTACAAACAATATTTTTTAATGTACACTAAATGAAATTGGACTAACAATTAGCATAACAATTTCATAACAATTTCCATGATGCAACAATGATTCTACTGTAAGACTGAAGGTTGATGTGAATCACTGATAACGACCATGTTTGTTTCCTGTTTAGGGAGATCACACGCTATGGTGGCCTTCATGACTCAACACTCACAGTGCTTCTAATGTCATCTGTGGAGCCAATACTATCCCAATGGCTTTAAATACTATCTACTAATTGGCTGGACACAACAATCCTGGAAATGTCATTAGCTGTGGATGAGACTGCAGGTGATCTCCCAGTGAGGGATGTTGGCCTGAGAGGAGGAATGATGGCAGTCATGGAAGGTGTGTGTGTGTGTGTGTGTGTGTGTGTGTGTGTGTGTGTGTGTGTGTGTGTGTGTGAGGGTGTGTGTGTGTGAGTATGCGCATGCGTGCATGTCTGTGTGTATGTGTATGCATGCATGTAAGCATGCATGTGTTTGTTTGTGTGTGTGTATGTGTGTGTGTGTGTGTGTGTGTTTTGTGAGAGAGAAAAAGAGAAAGAAAGACTTGGTGTTGACTGGCTAATATATCTCATATATTCTCCCAAATTCTAGATTCCAGTCGAGATATGAGACTGTTACGAAGACCTCAGGCTTTTAAGATGAAAGGTAAGAGCACTCGTTACAGTATTAGAGTATGATGTTTATTAGAGTATGATGAGTATTAGAATGTATTAGAATGTTTACTGAACTAAACTCAAGGATAAGTAACTGTTATAGTTTTTCAAAGCTCTGTGTCTTTTTCCCAAAACTTTACACTCTGAGTTCAAGTGTACACTCCAGCCAATTTTGCTAACACAAAATGTGAAATGCCTCACATCTCCTGCAAAATGAAACAGTGTATTCAAAATATAATACAGTAAACACATCTCAAATGAAATCACTTTGATCATAATATTACATTCACTGTATGTATATATCTTGTTCATACTAATGCTCTAAACATATAAAGCACTTCTGTCTTTAATCGGTTTGTATAGTGAAGAAGCTGAAAGTGCAAAGTAAGCATGCAAGAAATATCGAAAGTATATATTTCCCCAAATACATTTCCACACGAGAAAAACAAAATCACTCACCACATGTAGGGACAGAAATACATGTAGAGAAGCTGACTCCTCCTAATAGAGTTTGTGTGTGTATGTATGTGTGTGTGTGTGTGTGTGTGTGTGTGTGTGTGTGTGTGTGTGTGTGTGTGTGTGTGTG
>JASCQY010014283.1:0-10334 GCA_030264315.1 Sardinella tawilis
GAGAATGTACAATCTTGTTGCTATATTTTAAAAAAATCGTCGCCTGTAGGGGGGAGGCTTGCATAGTGTACCTTTAAAGGCCAACGAAACACAGACCTACAGTGTGGTGAACCCAAACCCAAACCCACCAACAAAGTAACTAACAAATAAAACGTGAAAGAGACAGAGAATTTGTTTATCTGAAATGAAGGAAACTGTGCTGTACGATGTAGCCTACTGAGATGATGTGTTTGTACCACGGCAAAATAAAAAGATTGTCTCAAGACAAGTTGCACACCTGAAACAGGATTTAAAGGAAAGAGAAGCAGACACAAGCTCTTCCCCTGTCTTCAAACAACTGTGGACTTGTTTCAATTCATTCTTTAAAGGTACCTATGAGCGATCCGTGGGCACAAAACATCGTCTGAGTTGTTGGCTTGTGGTGTGTTTCTGTGGCGATGTCTAGATTTCGTCAGACCGCATCTCTCTAAGGTCAGGACCACTGATGCCGTCTGTTCTTCTGTAATAGCAACAGCTCTCTGATCAAGGAGCTTTGCACACACTTACAGCCATGTTCTCTAGTGTACATGAAATTGCAATCACTAAAACATGCACTGGGTTGGGTTTGAAGTCACACACTAACTCAATGTGTGTGTGTGTGTGTGCATGTGTGAGGGGAAGAGGTAGGGAGAGAGAGAGAAAGAGAGACATGCAGTAAGCAGATGCCATCCTTTTTTTCCAGAGGCACTCAGAAACGACCCAGTACTGTTCCCAGATTGTCGACTTGGAAATGGGAGAAATCACTCAAACACGAGGCTTTAGATATTTTCCATGAGGCATTCAGGGCTCTGATTCTCTGAAGCGCGATCAGATGGAACATTTCTGACCGACTCCTAAAAAAAAAAACCTGATGATCTTCTATTAATCGATTTCTGCGGCTGATGTTACCGTGGCAACATACAACTCTCAGGCTCACTCAGTAATCCTGACAGATAAATCAGTAACACGCATGGCTCCCTGAGATACCACCGAGCACACTGCCTCAGAAACAAAGACACACTTGAGCTTTCTTAATGTCTCTCATTGTGTAAAAATTCACATCATTCTTCAGTCACCCAGAGTAAACTACATTTGTACATTTGAGATGGCTTGTTCTCAGTTGCAGATAGAGATCAACAAATGAAACAATACAGGACAATGCTTTACAGTAGTAAAGGCAAAGTGCATGTACTGTAATGTTACAAGATTCTTCAATCTTGATGATACTTACTCTCATTGTTCTGTTGTAGCTACATGCTTAATGCCGAGCAATTTGCCTGTAGACTGCGTCTATTTCTTTACCGGAATAATGAAATTGATACATTAGACATTGACTATGATATGACGGTTTTGCCCTCAAGAATCAGGTGACAAGAGTCTTCAACCTGTCCTGTCCTCTGCATACCACACATACAGTATACTGCAGGCTCTAATAACTGGGGCAGATGCTCTGGGTTCATGGGGAGTCCAGACATGGATGTCTTCTCAAGGTGCCAGCTGAGGAGGAACAGACAGCCAGTCAGTCGGCATCTCCTCCACATCAACACAACACCACCAGTGCCAACAGTGTCCCTTCCCTCACGGAGCATTAGCATACATTAGGTCCTCAATAGCTAGCCATGGCCATGTTTGAATAATTCATCTACACATCTATCTATCTGCTCTGATCTATGGGGACTGGACTTGGCCATCAGTGCAGACGGAGACACACTCGTCCACGGCCCACAGGGGGACCCAAATCAGAGATCTGGGATGTTAGAACTCAGAGGGAGTGAAAATGGGATCGGTATTCGTTCACCCATCAACAAAGTCGGAAGCCTCGAGTTTTATTCGCACGTGGACTGTTTCCTGATAGAGTCATCCGTTCTCTAAGATAGCAGATAGCAGATAGTTTGTCAGTCTGTAAGATGTGCTGTTTTCGGGTCAGAGAGAGGGAGGGAGAGAGAGAGAGAGAGAGAGAGAGAGAGAATGATGAAAGAGTGATGCAGCTCAGAGAAAGCCTGGGCATGCTACTTTACTGTGGTAAACTGAGACAGGGGTGAAAAGAAGCACTTTAACCTTTAAACTGGGGGCGCTGTGACTCAGTTGGCTAAGACGCGGTACCAACTCTGGGTACCCAGGTCCGAGTCCGACCCGCGGTCATTTCCGGATCCTTCCCCATCTCTCTCTCCCACTCATTTCCTGTCAATCTCCACTGTCCTATTCAAATAAAAGTATAAAAGCCTCATATTATTTTCTGACATGCGCTTAATATATAAAATAATTCATAATGCTGCTCCACCACCTCCACCACCTCAAAATATTTGTTCAAACTTACTCTGAACGTATAGGCAGAGCCACTAGATTCATCGCCAGGGGTGACTGTATTCTGCCAAATCGGAACACCACACCACGTCAGCTTTCTCTTTTAGAGCTGTTAAAGCATGGAACACTCTTCCGAGTAATCTAAAAAGTGTCACAGATTTCTGTGTATGTTATTTCTTATCTTATCTTTTTTAACTCATATATTTCTTCTCTCTTACCTGCTCAGGGACTGGCGGATTGGAAATTAGCTGTTAGCTAATCTGGTCATCTCTTTACTCAATGTAACTAATGAACCTTGTACATGGTCCCTGCTTTAAATAAATTAAATAAACTAAACTAAACTAAAAAATACCTTACAAAAAAAAAACAAAAAAATGTAGGTTAGTATACGTGGTTAGTATAATGTCAGCTCCTTTATCAATTACCATACTATCTGCTGCAATAAGACTCCATATAAGACACTTACAATCAATACAAGTGTAAAAAAAACAACAGATATAGGACATCAACAACAGTAGCCTTTTTACTTCATAATAGATTTATGTCGGTCAGGTCATGGAGATCAAGCAGCCGATGGCCGCATCTGAGGGTTTCTCTGTGTGCACTCCGACTCTCTGTGTTGGCTGGGCCTGATTGAAATGCTATTCAGATAGGGTGCAATCTCAAAGATCACCTCCTCTACAAGGGCGACCTCAATCTTTGGCACGAGACCCCCATTTCCTCCCGCCGCCGCCACCGACAGCAACTGCTCTTCAGAGTGAAGTGAAAGCAATTTCAGCGCCGCTCTCTCCCACGCCCTGGCCATCAGTCTTTCTTGTCAAAGCCTTCGCCCCGAGATTTCCCTGGTGAAATTACATTTCTGCTGCTCAGAAAAAAAAAAGCCCTCCAAAACTTCAGGGGCACTTGATGATGTCTCACAACAGTTTTGTCCTGTTGTTTTTCCTCCCTGTCCTTGACTAAGAGGGAAGAGGAGCTTTGACACGAAGCCGCGGTGATCAAACTTCAGCCAAGATGGACGCCGCCACCACAGCCGCTGAGAGGCCGGAGAGGAGAGTGAGAGGGGAACCACTGGAAAGGAGAGGCACGTTTCACGCTCACGTGATGGTGAATGAACGAGTGAAGAAGAAAGGAGGAGTGGAGGGGGTGGAAGGGGGGATGTGTGTGTGTGTGTGTGTGTGTGTGTGTGTGTGTGTGTGTGTGTGTGAGGTGGTAACATCGATGGGGAGATGAGGAGAGGCCTGCTGTTACGTGACGGCACCGGAGACACCAGCTTTGGTCTATTGAGCATCCAATCGATGACCCAGCGTGATGTCCAAGACAGAAGCAAGGCTTAGAAATGCACTAATAAAGCCTCACAAGCACAGCGGCTGAACACTTAGTTCTAAATCCCTAAACTGGGGCCTGGATAGCAGGCAGCAACCACAGGGATTCTTATTTCTGCACAACTGGATGCAAAGTCCCATTATGCCTTCTTAAAGGCATAATATTACAGTTTTTTTAATCGATAACAAGCCTTTACTTCAAATATTTTTTTTCTGAACTCTTACAACTGCGAAACACCTACATCACAAAATCAGCCAGCCAGTTTGTTTTCTTATCAAAAGCATATGATGTGTGCAAAATGGAGTCCTTTTAAGCTACATAATGAATGTTTCATAAACATTCCTCAAGCGCTGTTGCAGAAGCATACATAGATACAAATGCATATGCCTACAGCTCTTTCTTTCCAGCTGCTAACAGGTTTTTGTCTAATCTGGGATCACTTTTTTCAAAACTCCAAATGCAACAAACCATCAGTTTGCAACAGAACACATGTACTGTACTTCTTCAACTGCAGTTGGGTTTTTCTTTTTCTCTTCTTGATCTTTTTATTAATTATCTGTTCAGTGTTCTTTCAAAATCGATCAGCTATTGCCGAACTGTGGGTTCTGTACAGTATTCAAGGTTGTGGACTCTATACATGTGTATGTGTATGTGTATGCATGTGTATGTGTATGCATGTGAATGTGTATGTGTATGCATTCGCAAATGAGACATAAAATACACGGAACATTTTGGTGTTGGGGTGAGTATGCAAAGAAATGTAAAGAATGTATGTCAAGAAAATGCAAGCAAGATATGAAATGCATTCATTCATGTCAGTCATCAATGCATATCGTGTGAAAAGAGCAAGAAATCTGTCAACAGACCAAAGATGTTCTAATTGTATTTCGAGTTTTGAAAATGAGGCTAAGCTTGTAAGTGATTGAAAAAAAAAAAAAAAAAAAACAGTTCAGTCACATGCCAGGTCACATGTGCTCAAAGTACTGTACACCCAATCCACCGTTATTTTATGAACACGTGCAGGCGAAGGATGATGTGCTATTCCTCAAATCTATACTACAGCACATACTTGAAGAATCAATAAATAAACGTGTGAGGCAAATGAACTAAGACCCCATTGGCTATCACGTTACTTTTCATCTCAGTAATCCAGGCTACCATCGAGTCCTCCGTGCGTCATCATTGGACACAGCACAGACAAGCACATGTCAAGAGCACGGGGTTCTCCCTCTCAGAAGTTTCTAGATCTGATTATGATGATTATTCTTTTATTCCTGCGTCTCCAGGCCAAAACGAATAACATAACACCCACACGCCGCCACCACACGCCACGGACTTTAATTCCCAATAAACGACCCACATTCCCTATCTCGCTCTCTCCCTCCGTCGCCATCTCGTTTTCTCAGGGTGAAAAAATTGATAAAAAAAAAATCCTCAAACTGGGTCAACCAAATATTCTGCAACGTGCACCTAGGCATCTTTGTATCCTCTACTCCACATCAACAAAATTCTATACAAGTCATTTTTTTCACCCCTCTAACACATATATTGTAAATACATCCAACTGACAGGCTTTTAAAGACCCCAAATTGACTTGCTGCCTACAAGAACAGTGGGCGATGTGGTAAACAAATTCTTGTCCTGACTCCAAGGACCGCTCTGAATGCCACATCCTGTAATGTATGGTGTGTCATCTAAAGCAACCATGTTTCTCCATGCCATTCAGAGCAGCTGGCATCAGCACTGGCATGGGATGATGATCCTCGGCAGTGGGTGAAGGGATGGGTGGAGGTGGGGGGGGGGGCATTCTGCTTCAGAACTGACAGCAGGGTTGGCGCACAACGCATAGACGTGACGTTCTCCAAAAAGCAGATGAGGATTCTGGAGGGCATCTCTTCAGCCAGCGCTCAAACTTTCCTGTCACTTACAGAAAAAAAATAGAAAGTTTTTCTTTCTGTCTGTCTTTCTTTCTGTCTCTTCCTCACTCGGAGCAAGAGCTAAAGAGGGGAGACAACAACCTGATTGAAAAAAAAAAGAAAAAAAAAAGAAATGGAAAAAAAGAAAAAAAAAGATGGCCTCCGGACTGGCTCTTGTTTTGGACACATCATCGGCCTCGACTGGCCCTCCCTCCGTGGCAGGAGCCGGAGCGCTCCACATTTTGGTGGAATTCTCAAACAGACAGCTCCCAGTGGTCGCACGGATACAGAGGGTCCGCTATTTATAGATCCCTTATTTATAAGGCAAAATAATGAGTTCGGCTCCGCCACAGTTTCTCTCTTTTTTTTTTTTTTTAACAATACACAAGAGGGACACAACAATGGGGCCATAGGGTCGGTCTCTTACTCTTTCTCTCTCCCTCAGTCGCTCTCTCTCTCTCTCTCTATCCCCCTCTCTCTCTCCCTCTCTCTGTGATTCATGCCATTAGTCTGTGTGAGGGACTTATTAACAAGTATGGGACATGGAGGCATAAAAATAAGTCAGGAGGACACGGCTGCTTCAGAAAGCACCACAAACACACGAGGAGGAAGACCATTAAGTAAGAGTGCTGCACGTGCATGTGTGTGAATGCTTGAGTGAGTGTGTGCCTCTGTGTGTGCTTGTGAATGTGTGTGTGCTACTCCAGACTACCGAAATGGACATTAAGTATGGCACGTGTGTGAATGTTTGTGTTTGTGTATGTGTGTGTGTGTGTGTGTGTGTAGTACTACTCCAGAATACCAGATGCACATTTAGGATGTGAACGTGTGCATGTTTGGGTGACAGTGTGTGTGTGTGTGTGTGTGTGTTTGCGAATGCGTGTGATGCAAGATGCATATTTAGGATGGGCAAGCGGTTGCCAAATCCAACATGCGTGTGTGAGCTGCAGCTTCCTTACTCACCTCCTGCCCAGGGCACGGCTGAGAAAGGATGGGGGAGTTTTGTGTGTTTAAAAGGTCTGGCAACGGCAGCGCTGGGTCTCAACGTGACTCGGGTGGCACGTGGGGCCCGTAACTGCCCTCTCTGCCAGGGCATACCTGCCCATCACAGGGGCACTGACCAAGAGAGGGCCACTCCTCAATGGGCACCAAGGCTCCTTCTTTCTCTCTCTCCCTTTCTCCTTTTCTCTCTCTCTCTCTCTCTTTGTCTCTGTATCTCTCTCCACCCTTCCAGTGTAAATCCAAAGTGATCTGCTTTTCAGAATGCATGAGACTCTGCAGCCTGAATAGCTTCCTTGAGGCAAGAAATTTAAAATTACAGAGAACAGACATGCACGCACACACACACACACACACACACACAAGCACGCTTGCACTCCCGCACACACACACACATCTTATCACAATTGGAACCAGGTCAAGCCAACTGAGCTTACACGTGAGTACTGTATAAGTAAACCTGAGTGTGACCACTTGTGTGTGTGTGTGTGTGTGTGTGTGATTTCTCAAGTGTGAGTGTGTCTGTGTTCTATGTTCACAAAGATAGAGACCACATGTCCTACATCAATGCATTGTGTTATTGTGCACACACACACACACACACACACACACACGCATGCACGAGCACACACACACACACACACACACACACACACACACACACACACACACACACACACGCACATACACCATTGAGAGATAATGAAAAGAATCTGTAATATACTGTTGCTATTATTTAGCTCCTGCATCTGTACATGTTGTTTCACATTTTACATTCATCCTTTTTTTTCTTTGTGCTCAGAAGTAGGTTATCCCAAGGGAGACTACAGTATAGCTAACTCCCTCAACACAAACACATCACATCAGCTGTAACTGACAGCACATTATGTCCGTCTCACGGCCCATGACTCACACACGAGAGGAGATGTGAGAAACGTACCCGACGCAAATGAATCATCCTGCATCAGGTGTTAATCTATGAGCACTAAACCCCATTAGTACTCAATGTCCTATAAGCTACCCACACACAGTCATATGATAATGGAGACTGCCTCCCTTTTTCTACTTGGGTAAAATCTGTCACCTTTAGTCCCGTCCGCCCCCGCCCCCTCGCCCTTTTTAAAAAGTTTATACACACTATATTATACACAATATATTGCCATACGCAAACACACACACACGCACACACACACACATACACACACACATACAGACACACACAGGAATGGGGTCAGAGCCAGGACACAACACTTGGATGTTTAGTGCACTTTCTGTCTGGGCAGCTTTGCAACTGTTTAGATTTTCTAAATATTCATTTAGTCCTCCTATACATATTAAAAGGGCTGCATTTGTCACGGTCGATTGTCTTAGGCTACAAATTAACCGCCGAGTCTCTGAATCGTGAAAATATTTGAAGTGTGGCGCATGCATTATGCATGTTGTTCACTTATTCCAACGCCAAGTAAGGAGCTGCATGGCATGAGACTTCAAAATGAGAAACAATGTGTCTATGTACTGTAGTAACCCCATGTTGACTTCAAAAGCACTCTTGACTTGAACGCTTAAAAACAGAATTTTCGGAGCATAATCTCTGGAACAAAAATTATTATTATGCAGGATGCGATCCATATCTATTGAAAAAGGAGATGCGTGGGGATAAAAAGTCATGAAGTGTTTCGGTAGACGAATGTCTCGTTCGTGTAAAGTAGTTTCTGATGAGCCATCGTAGTGAAGCATGTACCTGAAAATCAGTTCCCTCTCCTGGTGATGAGATCATGATCAGAAGAACCCGCTACAGATCACTAAGCTCTGGTGCAATGGCCCCCCCAAAACACAAATAAAACCCGACTGTGAGACAGCCATGAGCAATGCCCAATCATACAGTGGATCAATCTCACACACACAGTAACAGATCTCTGTCATACTTGACCAGTCTTAATTGTCTGCAACAGAAGTACAGAATATTCTAGAAAGACTATTAAACTGCACAGGTGTTTGCACAGCAATGCTCCCACAAAAGCCGTGGATCTGTAAGTGTAACTGTATACTGGTATCCATGCAGATACTGTGGTTGATAGGCAGCCCTGGCCTGCTGGAGAGACTCCTTCCAGTTGACTTCACCTCTCACATACAGTAACCTGAAAGGGTTTATTTTGTGATAATGGCCGCCGGCTCCCTTACTTGGCACTCTCCAATCACAGCAAGTCAGCAATATGCCGCCGTCCCGCTCCGCCAGAATTCATTCCTCCTGTCCATCTGTTGGATGTTTTGCCTTCTGATTAAGCTGCTGAAAACATCAGGTCACCTGGGCCACTGTCCCCCGGGTTGCCCATGGCAGCCAAAGAATGCCAGTCGGGGCTCTGCCCTCCCTGGGCGCTGTGACCCTCTGATGCCCCCCCATCCCCCTTTTCCTGGTACTGCGGAACTCTCCAGTCCCCCGTCCCCCCCTAAAGCCACCAGATGGGGCCGCTTGCTAAAGCACCACGCCTCCCCGACTATTACAGCATGTCCCGTCTGTTCTAATGGGCCTGTTTGCTTGCAGCCTTGGCACATACACACACACACACACACACACACACACACACACACACACACACTCACACACATACACACGCACACATACACAGACACACACACACACACACACTCACACACACACACACACAGACACACACACACACATACACACATACACACACTCACACATATACACACATACACACGCACACATATACAGACACACACATGCGCACACACACACACACCAAAACACGCCCTGAAGCCCAAAAGCAGCAGCAGTTTGCTGAGGACCAGAGGGGTTGAATAAGACAACAAGCAGAGGGTTCTGGGAGATGGGAAGTCGGTCGGCCCTCCCAGCAGGGCAAAGTGACTCACACACACACACACATTTAATTGTCCTGTTTGTTTTAGGGCAACAGGACAGAACACTCACACATTACTGGCTCATTAATGTGTGATTTGGAGGTCATGAAAGTCAGCATTTGTCACCAAGTTTGACTAAATATGATTTAGTATTCATTTAGTACCAATTTCTGGGGGCAGCTACAGTATAACCTAATTTTTCTGTTCTTCTAGTGAACTGACCTCTTTAAGTTTTCTTTTTCAATGAAAATGGCTACAAGCTAAAGCTTACTTTTCATTTATTTCTTTCCACAGCATATTATGGCCTTCGGCTTGAGAATGAATGAATGAGCTGCAGTATATCAAACTGACACACGCAAACACCCCAATTCAGAAACAGGATCGTTTGCTATTTTGAACAAATGAAACAATTGTGACACGCAACACACGCCACTTGTGTGCCACATGTTTAACACTTCCCTGTCTGTGAGCTCACAATGACGCCTCGCAAACAATACGCTTGGTTTTTTGCCTGAGTGTGAGTGGGATTTATCCTTTTATTGCTGTTGATTCACGCGTGTTAGTCGCCCAAGGACCGAGCATCTCAGGCGCCTACGAAACAACAGCGCTTGACACAGATACACAGGCAGACACCTATTCTCGTATTCCACGTGTTCAAAGGAGAGAGAACCGAGAACAGAACAGGATGATCAGAACAGATATCCCCTGGAGGGCCTTTTGCATCTGAATTCAGATGGAGAGTTTTGGGGGTTTGAGGTGTTGGGGAGAGTGCTGGCACAGCCTTGGCCAATGCGCCGGTACAGGAGTATAGGCTGCATCAAGGGAAACTAGACACATATTCTCACATATTCTTGCTCACTCCATCACTTCTTCCCTCCCTCCTTTCTTTCT
>JASCQY010014316.1:0-10333 GCA_030264315.1 Sardinella tawilis
GATACCTATCGACAGCACTCGGCAGTCTCAGACGACAGGGCTTCGGTTTGATTCACTCCGGAGTACTGCTTTAAGTGACGCTTGCATTGCTTTGCATGATTGCTATTGGCTTATTGTTACATCCGTGTTTGAGTCTGTGTCTGTCTCTGTCGGTGTTGTACTGTATGTCTTATCTGTACCGCTCAGCGTAATTGCATTCAATTGGCAGGTGCGAGTGTCTCTGAGGGAGGTGGTTGTCCCCCGGTGGCGGGTCCTGGTCACTGCATGCTGGGTGTGCTGTATTACCTGTGTTGTGTTGAGGTGTGTGTGTGTGATTTCAGACAGCACCTTTTTATGATCTCACGTGTGGTGTGAACTTGAAATAGATTTGCACCGGTGGAAATTCTGCTTCCCTCAGGTAAGCCCTGCATAGCCTTATCCATGTTACGAGGTGACTCCTGTTGCACTTTTCATATTCATACCATGTTCACGAGTATTTTTTACTACATAAGTAATATTAATAAATAAACTTGTGTACTTTTATAAACAAATGCACTGTCAGATTTCCTCCAACAGGCCTCTCTCCTTCCCCCCTCCCTTATTTAATATTTCAATAAATCTATGCCTTAAGGAATTCACGTCTACTGTCCCGTGTATTTGAACTTGTGTGGGTATTCCATTGGGGGAAGTTCTTTGGTCCCTGGGGCGGTCATTTATAATTGTCTCTGGGGTGGCGTAGTTGGACTATTAGTGGGCATATTTGTCCACCCTCTTACTGCTTGCCACACAGGGAAGGATATGCATTTTCATTTACTTTTCAAGGGAAGTCTTAGACTCTGAACAATTTAAAAATCTTTATACCTTTAAAAATCATATATTGTTATTCAAGTAATATAAGTGGCCTTTAGTTTCTTGAAAGGTGTAAAGGTCTATAACAAAGCGAAGTCATTATTTATTATTGTTATGATGATGATGATGAGTATCAGTGTTGTTTCAGGGATTGTAATGTTTGGGACACATGTGCCCAAGGTGGTCATGGAATCATCAACTTGGAATCTGGTTTGGATATGTATTGGACTTATTTTTAGATGTTTGGTGTGTGTGTGTGTGCTTCATTTTTGCGTTGAATCCATAAGGCTGTGACATCCTTTGTCTTTCTGATTCTGCTACACTGAAACTACAGATGCTGTATAAATGTCATTAGTGACATCTGTACTTGTCTTACTAGTGTAAAATAGGATGTGTGCGGTCCACAAATCCAATGTCCGCTTCACCTGACCTCTTTGTGCTGAAGAGAGCACAGGTGTGTTTCTGATTGGTGGAGATGAGCGTGCTGATGTCTGTGTTAAACTGTTGGTGAGAATGAAAGCAGTGACGTCTAGGGAGCAGGAAAGAGGTTTCCTGGAACGTCATAAGTTTCACATTTCAACACAGAAACTTCCCCCATAATTTTCTTCATGTGTCGTTTTCTGTTTAGTCACTGTATATCTCTTAAAGGGCATTTTCACAGAACATCAGTTGTTTACAGTGATTCAGCATTTTCCCAAGTATGTCTATCCATCGTTCTCTTCAGTTTAGAAAGATAATAAAGATAGTTAAAGGAACTATAGCTATTTCATTTAAATGTAATTAAATCAGTTAAAAAGCAAGGGAGACAGCCAGAGAGTCTATGATCATCAGTAGGTTACTTTTGCAGACATGTCTGTCTCATCAAATAATTTTTTTCATTAAAATGAAACCTTCTTGCATTTCAGTGCTTTTGCATTGTCAATGTACAAATACAAAATGTACTTTGTGTACAAAATGTAATATTTCTATTGTGCTTGCTTTTAAGATGGCTGATGTGAGTTTAACTGTTCAGCCTATTGCTATAGCTCATTTTAAAATAGCATTGTAGAAAAATCTAGTAAAATCTAATAGTAAAATCTGTATTGTAATGTGTTCTGCATATGTAGTGATGACTGGACTGATGAGTTGAATTCAGTAGTATACTTTATCCTGTAGTTATTTTTTGTAGCCTTTATTAATCTTTTTAGTAGGTTGTGAAAAATCTTAATATTCTGAGGCCTCTGACATTATTTTATCATTGGATATGATAGCTATGAGGTGTTGCGCTGAGCCTGTGCCTTGCCTGATCTCTAGTTCTTTAGTTAAGTATTTCCAAAGGAAGCCCCTTATGCCAGTGTGATCTTGTGGACATGGTGTGGCTTTTTAAAGGAGAACTGAAGGTACTGTAGATAGCAAACAAAGCATATGGGCGTATGCAAACCCAATATTTTGTGACGCCGCCTACAAGCAAGTCAACTGGAGATGGCAAGTTCCGCCTCACTCCGAGTGACTGTTGTTCCTATCATCCCATTGGTCATGTGTCGTTTGGAAAGTCCCGATATGGAAATGTAATTTAATCTTATGTTCGTGAGGAAGGTTAGGGCTTGTCTTTTGTCTGGATCTTCCATGTTAGGGCAAGCCAAAGGCTTATGTACTCAGAGACAAAATGTCTCACACAGTAGGGCTTGGCCAATTTTATGATAATAAAGGGTATGTCTTCATTAGACGCTTATTTGATGCATTGCCTTCCTGCTGCTCATAATAAATAGGCCAGGTGGGCTTTGGCCTGGAGGGAGGTTCCGTTTTATGGATATGGACCTCTACTGTACCTTTGTGCCCTGTTTTGAGTTGGGGAATTAAAAAGGAGTGACAATCTCATAATGTTTGTGCTGTGAGGATCTCATTCCTTTTTTAGACTGTGTTTGTGTGTCCTGTGTGTGTGTGTGTGTGTGTACACGCGCATGCAAATATAAAAGTCAAATACAAACTGGTTTGACTTGCTGAAGGCGAAACGAAAACAGGGGTGGTGGCAGGTAAAAGGCCATCACATTCTATTTCCCAGAAACAGAGTTAAGTAAGGACAACGTCAAAGACACAATGCAGGTATACAGTAGATTAACCAAACATAACGCTGTGTGTGGGACTTCAACGGCCTATCGGTGCGATGTCAAAGTTACCTAATAATCATATTTTTAGTTTATATTTTGCAGAGCAACTGCTTTTCAACCCAATGCATACCTTCTGGAAAGAATAGCCTAACATTGTAATTGTGAAATAACATTTCCATAACATCTTAATGAAGATACCAAATACCAAATAATACCATGACAATAACAAACATGTGCAAATGTTTGGGCACACTGATGGATTAATCACATTGTTACTGAGCCTGCAAATGCTTTTTTATTTCCACTGATCATGCAATGCAAAAGGAGTGACAATCTCATAATTTTTATGTGCTGTGAGGCTCTCATTCCTTTTTCAGACTGTGTTTGTGTATCCCGTATAGCCGTGTGTGTGTACGTGCGCACTCAAATATCAAAGCTGTCAAATACAAACTGGTTTGACTTGCTGAAGGCGAAACGAAAACAGGGGTGGAGGCAGGCAAAAGGCCATCACATTCTATTTCCCAGAAACAGAAAGTTAGGTCAATATCAAAGACACAATGCAGGTATAGACTAACCAAATATAACGCTGTGTGTGGGACTTCAACTGCCTATTGGTGCGATGTCACAGTTTGGACACAGCAGATGCACCTAATATCATATTTTTAATTTATATTTTGCAGAGCAAAATGCAGCCCAATGCATACCTCCTGGAAAAAATAGCCTAACATTGTAATTGTGAAATAACATTTCCATAACATCTTCATTAACACAAACAATACCATAACAATAACAACCATGTGCAAAAGTTTGGGCACACTGATGGATTAATCACATTATTACTGAGCCTGCCAATGCTTTTTTATATCCACTGATCCTGCAATACTGTGTTTTTCAGCTATGCAAAAATTAATAGAGGGCTGCATGCAAGTTCATATGCACAGCCTCATCTGGGCAAGCCACAATCATTTCAGAGTTGAAGTTACTGTACATGTTGCCACAAGTGCACTTACATACCTACATACCCCTAGGTGTGTTCTTGGGAGGCTTGTCAAACATAGCCTATACTACATGCCCTATCTTGACATGGTACACAATTTAAGTAACAACAAATGCCTGGTTCTGAAACATGATAGCAAGCGTTATGTTAATGTAATTTACAAAAAGGCATGTTTTCTCTCCTAAATACACGGACAATACAAACAATGAGAACAAATACTCTGTAAGATACCAACAGCTCTTCTGCATATTCTTGGATCAAGGAACTGGCACAGTTGTGGAAAAAAAACGACCAAGCCATTGAACACTCAAGGTGCAACATGCTGTGAAATTGTTTTATTGAGTTGTTGGTGCATTTGCCTTGATATAATAGTCACAAACAATAATGCCGATAGGTTTCCTGTAGACCTGTAAGATGCATAACAGGGCTCCACCCATGTAATTATACACTATATCTGATGGGTCCGAATTCCGCAACCGTCAGACACATAAGACTGTTTAACAAGAGCTAGAGTCAGGGCCACTTGGTTGGCTACAAATCACTTTTTCAGCCCCCCAGCCCACCCAAAAACATGGCTATAGTATTCAAGAATGTTGTGATTATTGTTGGCTTTTTACCCTTCACTTCTCCTGGTGAGTTATGATGTTAGTTTCTTTAGTTGCACTGTTTGCACCATTTACATTTCAAAAAATGGTTTTATGTTTACAAGTCCACTACATTAAATGTTGATGAAAATGTTTCAAGACAACAAATGCTTTTGTAATTTAGATTTCAAATATACATGAGAAGGAATTATTTATGGATTGGTATCCAGGGTGTGGTTGAGGGGAAACTCATTATTCAAAGCATCTGTTATTTTTCAAATAGTCACAGGCATCTGGAAAGAAGCTCAGCGTTGTCTTTACTTGTTATAGACACACACATGTATAAATCTACTGTGTATTTAAATCTCTAAAAGGCTTATAAAAGTAGCCAGTAGATGTTAAATTGGGCTTTTGTCTTTTTTTGACAAGACAGAGAATGAAAAGAAGAGTTACTTCTCAAAAATTGAGAATGCATTCTGGTCGCAGTTTTTGTTGTTGTTGAGACTACTTTGTATTAGTGTTGCTCTGTTTGCTTTGTGAAATGAAAACCTAAATCTTGCACTAAAAGGCACATAATAACCTTGTAAATATATGCGCCACTGGAACTGTAGTTTAAGGCATTTGAGAGAGAGGCTATATGGAAAAGCTTGTTCTGTTATAAGAATTGTATGAGGAAGTTTCTGTTTTCCGTCGTTTCTGTTCAACACTCTAAACTTTGCAAAGCTTTGCTAATACAGTAGGTCTAAGTAAACCATGGTAGATCCCAGTTTTCTATAAATAAACTACCTACTGTATGTACAACAAACGTGCATTTTGCATTGGAAAACACTGAGAGAATAAACTGCCATATTGAAAACATGACAAAGCCATTTGACTATCTTGTTCATAAATTATAGAGTCAAGACTTCTGATTTTGTTGACTAACTTTTGCAGTTTGCACTAATAGTTTTGAGAAATGCACTATTGTGCAAATGTTAGTGATCTGAGAAAAGCACCAAAGTGACTGAAAAAAACTAAGTTCACTTTTGGATAATGCTGATTTGATTATTTTGGTATATTACTGCTTTCACCAGCCGATATACTAGGGTATGAGAGTGTACAAGTACCCTCAGACCCTTTTCAGATTCTGCTTAGGAAGAATAGAAAAGAATAAAATAGTCTTTATTGACTGCGTTTACATGTGGTTATTCCGAATATGAGGCTCATCCCGGTTTTGACCATATTCGGGATAAGGTGTTGTCTTGGCGCTTCTCAGTATTCCATTTTGCACGTCGCACTCTAGAATCTTTCTCCGTAACTGCCAGAATGTTCAGTTCAGTATCCTGATTTTTTGCATACTCCACCTAGCATATCTCGAATTCTCAGAAACCGGGACAAGGGCTTATTCGGGATACTGAATTCGGGAAAAGGTGTTTACATTCGCAAACGCAAAGCTGGGATAAATAATATCCTGATCATATTCGGGATACTTAAGTGCAATGACTGTATAAAGTCATTGCTTAAGTGCATATAAATGTAGTTATTGTCATTGCACAGTTTTACCCATACAAATTGCATTGCTTTGACTAAGGTGCTTTAGGCTAAGAAATATATATACAGTATATGGGAAATTCCACAGAGAAACACACAAAATCCATGTCATGATTTACGTCATGGGAATATGAGTCTTTGAATTTGCGTTATGGACATGACATAAATACAAATTAATAAATAAAATGGTCAAGCTTTTATGGGAGGTTACAGTTTTTCCGGAAAGTTTGTAAAGTTTGTAAAGTTTAAAGAGCATCACTGAAATCCGTTGGTTTATATTATGAAGGAGACCTAAATGAAGACAGTAAAAAAAAATGGTCGTAAATAAGTAATTTCTGATTGGGGTTGTTTTGAGAAAACTGGCGTTATGGACGTGACATATTTGCATTATGGACGTGACTTAGCTGAACCTGACAGGTGTAAAAACTACACCACACGTTTGAATGATGAATTGATGAAAATCACCTGTTGAGTAACCTCAAATTTGTTACGCCTGTGACATTTCCATGGAATTAAGAGTCTTAAAAAAACATAATTTCCATACTTTTCTGTGGAATTGCATATATATAACAGACAAACAGACATACTCAGGACAGTTAGGCCTATATCATATTCAGACTGTATTGCACTTGGGGGCCTGAATAGAATAAAGACATATTTAAAGATAAAATAAAATAATGGAGGCAGTCAAGTTTCAAGGATAAGTGTAGCATTATACATGTAGGCATGTAGACAATGAGGCTGCAGGTCTGTAGATAAAGTGAGAGGGCACAGTTTTGAGGTTTGATGTCAGTTTGTGCACTTGTTTTGAGTCCTTACAGCCCAGGGATAAAAGCTGTTTTTCAGTCTATTTGTTCTACTGTTTATGCCTCTATACCTCCTGCCAGAGGGCAGCAGTATGAACAGATGATTTGAGGACATATTGTTCAAGGTCATTGAGTACTGTTAGTAGAAAAAAGAAGGGAAAAAAAATATACAACATAGGCCAAAAAGTGAACCAGCAACTAACACTAATTGAATGGGGCACATATACTTACAGTGTCAATTTGCTATGACCCATGTTGGTCTCTGTTGTATCTTTGGTAACACTACATGTGAAGGTGTCTACATAAGAATGACACTTCAGTAATATTTAAGACCATTGTTGTTATGTGTCGATCCATTCACTTTTTCTCCTTTAAAAACATACCCTGATTTACTTTGTTCTATGTGTTGTTTTTAGCACTCCATTCCTTGCAGTACCACTACACAGCTACATCAGGAATCCCAACCTTTCCACAGTTTGTAATACATGGCCATATAAATGGCATGATCACGTTCCACTATGACAGCACAACAAAGGAGGCAGTAGCCCGGCAAGAATGGTTGGAGGAGAATTTTCCTCATGCTTACTGGCACAGTGAGACTCAAAAAGCTATGGCTGCTGAGAATATATTTCTCAATAATATGGATATCTTGACAAAAAGACTTAATCAGACCAAAGGTCGGTGAAACATATTTCCTTATTGTCTCAAACAAATACAAATAAACAAACAAATACACACAACTTGTAACTTGCCATATTAAGAATACCATTTGAGAAGTGTCTGTTCTGTGATTTAGTGTCATTATTTTTTTCACACTGCAGGGCTATACTACAGTATGCTCTGCTATGTCATGCTATGCTAGAGAGTCTGTTATAGACACACAAAATCACACTTTAACAGACAATGGATAACACAAGTTATACTTATAATTTATCGAAGTTTTCCATCCTTTTCACAGAAGTGCAAACAGTTCAATGCCTGTATGGATGTGAGTGGGATGATGAAACTGGACACACAAATGGCTATAAGCGACATAGCTATAACGGAGAGGATTTCCTCTCTCTAGATGTGAGAGATGGAATGTGGAGAGCCCATTCACCCCAGGCTCTCACAACTGAACAAAAGTGGAATCGGGTCACACCTGAGCTTAACATGCAAATATCGTATTTAACAAAAAATTGCATTAACTGGCTGAAGAAGTATGTCCATTATGAGCACAACACCCAGAGAGAGACAGGTAATTAGCAGCTCACAAGCCTGTATAATAGCCTGTATTCTTGTATACAGTATGGAGTGAGTTTTAAAACTTCTCTGTCAATTCAATTTTTATTGACTTTGCTATTTGTTTTCTATGCTGTATTAATGGTGATCTTCCAGACACTAATATCTTCGTGCTGAAGAGACAAGGTTCTGTAGAGATGGTGTGCCATGCTACTGGTTTCTACCCAAAAGAAGCAATGATCACCTGGTGGAAAGATGGAGTAGAGATTCAGGAGGATGTGTTTGTTGGAGAGAGTCTGCCCAATGGAGACGGAACTTTCCAGAAAAGAGCTGTGCTGAAAGTATCACCTGAGGAGTTAAAAGGGAGCCAGTACCATTGTGAAATGACACACAAAAGTGGATTCCAGACAGTGCATCATTTGAGCTTTGAGGAAAGTCTTTCCATTGGTAAGATTATCGAAGTGATCCCTGCTTGTTTGGTGACCTGACTAAATGCTTATCATTAATTATTGTTTTTTTTTTTTCATTTAAGGCAATCTTGAGACTGCCATACATGCTTTTATTACTTCCCACCTTGATTATTGCAATGCTCTCTATGCTGGTCTGCTGCTGCTCCTCTTTGTCAAATCTTCAACTACTGAACGCATCATTTTACACTCAAAGCCTTGTTTTCAGATCGTTTCTGATGAAATACAATAGTTAACGTTTGAATTTTGACACATAATGCTATTGCGAGAATTTTTGCTTTTTGCTATAGGCTTTAGAATGGAGTATACTGTACAGTAGGTGCATTGGAGAAATTGCTCCTAAAAAGGCATTAAACATTCGTAAAGATGTGAATTGAGTGGTTAATAATGTTCACTGATGCATTGGCACAAAAATCATCATGAACTGTGACTTCCTTCATTACTTTTAGTGCTTCTAAACTCTTAGGCGGATGGATACGAGTGTGAAAATAGGTCAACAGTTCAGAATAAAAGTTCAAAAACGTGTCGAAAACCATGCAGTTTGCAGCAACATTTTTTTTGCACATGAGTGAATATTAATGACCACTCGGTGAGTTTCTTGTCTTTAGAAACAAATGTTTAGTGTTTTTTAGGAGTGTTTACTCCACTGCATCTATGCTGCCACTCTGAAGGGGATGGGGAAGCCACAGCAACAATCAAAATTCTCTGACTAAGAGCATGTGTCAAAACGTCGACCTTAACCATTGTATTTCATCAGAAACTATCTAAAAACAAGGCTTTAAGTGTGAATAGCAGACTTTTTCCTTTAAACCTCTTCATTGGCTTCCTGTGTACTTCAGTGAACATTTTAAAATTCTGTTATTTGTTTTAAAGGAAGAGTATGTAATTTTGTAGCCAAAACTGGTACTGCAATCACATTCAAAATACTGAGGAGCACAGTATCCAGTCCCCCTCCTCCCAGACAGGAATATGCAAGGTTGAAATCAGATAGGTAGAGGGTGGCACAACATGCCAAAACACATACAGTGCTTGACAAAAGTCTTGTCGCTTATCCATCAGACAGCCAATTTTCCCCTCAACCAGAGGTGGTAGGGTCATGCCGGGGCCACTCATCTATCCCCCCACATTACAGTAATGGACTTGACCTAGCAAACATATTTGCCATTCCCATGAGGCTTTGCTGCTCCATTCTGAATTTTAGGGCATACAAACAAATATCTTTTTTATTTGTGAACGAAAGTTCAATTGTCGGCAGGCCAACACCAGGAAAGGTGCTTAAAAAACACTTTTGATGGCATTCTTTGTTAAAAGTTGGCAACTATGCTAGAAATTATTAGTAGGCTCTCAGGTCCCAGAATCCAGTGGTTGCCAAAATTATATATATGTTTTCAGGTCAAATTTGAAGGTCAAAAGGTCAAAAACAATACATTTCATGGTACGTCTTTTGGAGGGGTTGTATTTCCATGCCATTCTTTTTTAAATTATGGCAACCATGCTAAAGGTTATTAGTAGGGTCTGAGGTTCCAGAATCCAGTGGTTGCCCAAATCATATTTATAATTTAAGGTCAAATTTGAAGGTCAAAATCTCAAAAACTATAACTACATGTTATGGTTCATCTTTTTGAGGAGCTGTTTTTCATGCCATTCTTTGTTAAACGTTGGCAACTATGCTAGAAGTTACCAGTAGGGTCTGAGGTTTCAGAATCCAGTGATTGCCACAGGGCCGTTGCTAGCCATTTGGGTGTCCTAAGCACAAATGCTTTATGGTGGGGGGGGGGGGGGGGGGGGGGGGGGGGGGGGGTGGGCGGGGGGG
>JASCQY010014325.1:0-10332 GCA_030264315.1 Sardinella tawilis
GTGTGTGTGTGTGTGTGTGTGTGTGAGAGAGATAGAGAGAAAGAGACTAACCATCGAGCGCGGGCCCCAGACGAGTGTGTGTGTGTGTGTGTGTGTGTGTGTGTGTGTGTGTGTGTGTGTGTGAGAGAGATAGAGAGAAAGAGACTAACCATCGAGCGCGGGCCCCAGACGAGTGAGTGTATGCGGTCCTGGTGTTCTCGCAGCTGATGCACCACCTCCATGGGAAGCTGCTTCTGCTGAGCCTGGAAGATGATGAAGATTGGCCTTTTGGTGAGCTCTAGGAGATGCCACAGGCCTTGCCTGAAAACACACACACACACACATTAAACACACATACACAGATTACACACACACACACACATATTAAAAACATGTCTAAAAAGCGAATTTTCTCTGTCACAAGCACACGCATTTTCAAGTACTCTGAAAAATTATTGTATTGATTTCAGTTCCACAGGATGTGATGTTGTGCTCATACACATTTCTATTCTGTCTAAATGCACACACATGGATAATCTAAATATTGTGTCTAAATAGGGCGTTTAGGAGAGGAGTCACCTGAAGTTGCTGGTGCACCACTCCTGCTGCAGATAGGACTGGGAGAGAACCACAATGAGACGCCGACACCGACTCACACTCATCACCAACTCTGCTGAGGGCTCTGCAACACACACACACACACACACACACACACACGCACACAGTATACAGAAACACACACACACACACACACAGTATACAGAAACACACACACACACACACACACACACACACACACAAACACACACACACACACACACACACAGTATACAGAAACATACACCAACACAATCAATGTTTTCCCACTCTCTCTTCAATGCTTCTCTTTAAACACACACTATTGGCCAAACCCAATCCTGGCTAGGCTAAATGGGAAGTAACTGGGCCAGTGTTGGGCCAGTATTGGGCTGTAAACAATAGCAGGCCATAAACAAACTGCCTCAGGAGCATGGCAGGCAATAGTGAAATCTAATGTGTTGGGAGTTGAGCTTGAACACGACTAATGTTGTCTGGCAAACACTATCTATTTACATATATACATTTGCTCCCTGTCTTGATACATTTGATCCTTGGTGAGTGTACTCTTACCAGCCCCAGGTAGGATGTCAGTGTCGTTTAGAAGCAGTTTGTGTCCGTATCTGTTCTCCAGGTGAGGCTTGAGAATGAAGTTGGCAAACTTCCTGTCATTCTCTTCATTCACATACGAGATGTAGGCGTCATACATTTTACCATCTGCAAATTAGACCAGCAAAGTCATCAAAATCACACGGAGATGCCCTGCATTACAAATCATAACCAGACGAGGATTAAATATCACACGGGAATAAATCATAAACATTGTGAAATGACACCATCACACCTCTCCGAACTCAAGGGAAGGACATGAGGAACATGAGGAGCAATGCATGAATGCAGGGAGCTAAAATGACTGCATGTACTAAATATCAAGATTCTGACTTTCATTTGTGTATTTTTTCTTTTTGTCACATCTGATGTAGTGCATGTTGTACAGATACTGACAAATGATCACATTCAGTTGATATGACCAGTGGACCAAGGCATGATTTGGGCATAAGCCCATATGATCTGTCTCAGAGGTAGTGATTGATAAAGCGCTTGAGTCTATGAAGGCATCATTTTGCCATAAGCCCGTATCATTAGTCTCAGAGGTACTGCAGTGTGTAATTAACACTGAGTGTGTAAACTAGGTAATAAAGCGCTCGAGTCTATGAGTGGTCCCTGGCCTCCTCACCGCTGAGCTCGTAGTCCCCATAGTGGTTCTTGTACCAGAGCCTGCAGCTCAGATGGCACCTGGTGTAGAGCAGAGCGGCCAGAGCCAGGCCCAGCAGCAGAGCAATGGCTGCCACCACGGTGGCCGTGTGGCTGGCCACGCCTGCAAAACAGCACAACACAACATACTGGACATGACCAACAACTACGTTTGGGAAAGAATATGCAAATTTGTTGGCAGAAAATAATTTGTTTAATGATTTGTTTATGCAAGTAGATTGTATGTTTCCGTTAGGAGAAGGTCAATGTCACAGACAGTGGGTGTCCATGTAAATGACTTGTGGTTTTGTGCTACTCTATGTAAAAAAGGAATGGCTCGGCTATTGACTATTGATTTCTAGCTCTTTCTAGGATATACTTTGTTCAGCCCACAGTATCTGTCAAGTATCTTGATAAATACATTGGGTATGGACTAGTTTTGTACTGACTGTGGGTCTCATTCACTAATCATTCATCATATGAACAATTTATTCTGAAATCCCACTTATGCAGTTTTAAGATTTTGCATTCACTCATGTTTTCACATCTGATATGTGTTCAAAGGTAAAAGGAAAATCTACACACACACAAGAACACTCAAACAAGAGAATTGGTAATTGTGCAAGATAATTAGTTGCATTTTCACTGATTCTGCAGTTGTAAACTCTTTTAAATGACACTTCCACACATTTAGGAAGATTCTTATGAGATGAATGGATAAAGAGGCACACTGTTCTGCGTTCTCTTACTGGTCCTGTGTAAGCTGAAGATGAGAGAGGCGTTCCTCACAACACAGCTGTACAGACCGAAGTCTGCTGAGTCCATCAGTTTCACCTGGAGCACGCTGCTCACCTGGGTCTGGTTTCCATGGAGACCAGGGTGGCTGAAGGACAAAGGGCACAATAGTCCTCATTATTATTTTACTGTAGGTCAGTACGAGGTCATCACTTCCTCTCCTCTAAGCAGGGCACTATAAAGGAAGTCTTTTCTATTAGTAATCACTCATAACACATTCCTCAGACAAATAACTTTAGTAGTTCAAACATGGTACCGTTATTAAAATCATAAAACTCTTGTTGTCTACTTGTATGTCTAGACTAACTGTGTGTTCACACCAAGAGCTACTAAAGCTGTAAAATCGTTTTTGTCGCTCAAAACATCACAGCTCAGCTTGCTGCATACTGACATTCATTTACAGCCCAAACGCCTCATAGCTAAATTGCATAAAGTTCAACCGTTTTTAACCTCTCTTGTCGCTCGTCGCTTTGGTCTCTCTGGTCCATACAAAGTAAATGACTTCTGGCCATTATTATATTATTCAGCTTTATCAAACTGATAGTTCCGAATCCACAATTTACCATACAGTATGTCTCCGACCGCATTTCGCTCTATATTGCTGCGACATACTAGAGCAAAGTGGTTGCGCTTGTGCATTGCTTGGCAACCATTCTCGGCTACGCCTCGGGCCTAACGATGAGCATAACTCCCGGCCTCTAGCCGCTCTTGGTGTGAACGCACAGTTAGCCGCTCTTGGTGTGAACACACAGTTAGCCGCTCTTGGTGTGAACACACAGTTAGCCGCTCTTGGCGTGAACACACAGTTAGCCGCTCTTGGCGTGAACACACAGTTAGCCGCTCTTGGTGTGAACACACAGTAGCCCTTCTGCCTGTGGGTCTCTTGTGCTCACCATACAGTGGTGTTGTGGGGGTAGCGGCTGCTATTGACCGGGGCCCCTTCCCTGAGCCACCGCAGGCTGGCGTCACAGCCGGGGTCGCTGCTGTCCCATGCCAGCAGGGCGGTGCAGTTGAGGGTGAAGGTGGTGCCCTCTGTGCCCCAGACCTCTGGGGTGGCGCTGGGTCGGAACTCAGGAGGCTCAGAGCAGGCAGATCCTGAGAGGAAAGAGTCCAGGAGCAGAGAGACAGACAGACAGACAGACAGACAGGGGAGACAGAGGAACAGAGAGAATGGGGAGAGACACAGAGAGAGACAGAAGGGACAGAGAGACAGAAGGGACAGAGAGAGAGAGAGAGAAAGAGAGTTTGTAGGAGAGGAAAGATAAATTACTGTCAATGTCTGTGTGTCTGTCAAAGCATGTATTTGAATGCACATTTCCATGTAGCCTATCAGCCTGTGTGTGTGTGTGTGTGTGTGTGTGTGAATGAATGTGTATGTGCATGCCTATGTGTGTGTGTGCGTGTGTGTGTGTGTGAATGAATGTGTATGCGCATGCCTGTGTGTGTGTGTGTGAGTCTGTGTGCACACCTCCATGAGGTCAAAACAAAAGGCTTCTTTATGGTTCCAGTGGAAGCTGGCGGAGGCAGTGGCCTTGTATGACCCAGTGGGCTGAAACCTGATCTACTCCTGCAGGTGAACCCTCACAGTGATGACAGATAGCGGCCCTCACAAGACCAATTCATGAAATAATACAAGAGACGTCTCGCAAACAGCAGGACTAACCGCTACTCGCCATAAAAACACTGAGCAAAAAAACACTGATCAATAACACTGATCAAATTCTTTCTACAAATAATGAGGACGTCTACATGTCATTAAGCAGCATTAGAGGTTTAGTCTAACACAAGCAAATTGAACACTACAAGTACCTTAAGGGGAACACTTAAACCTTTTACTTAATGCGAACTACTGCATTACAGATGGATTGAACAAAAGTTGGACAGCATATTCTAACTGCTGAGTGTACAGTGATTATTGTGTCTATTATAGTGGCTATTTTATGCTGTAAACGCTTGTCTTGATTGTTTGCAGCTTGACCTGCAGAGCATAACCTGAGTGCTGGCCCAGGAGCACAGCTATTCCCCCCATTGGTGTAAACCTGTGGTGATGCTCAGTCACGGCTCTGAGAGATGCTCCTTGTGCCGGTGCCTAGGGGCGGAGCGTTGTTATGGGGCGGAGTGTTGTTATGGGCCGGAGTGGGAGGGAGGAGCCTGAGGAGTGCAGTGCTAGGCACTGGGAGAGGGTGCTGATGTAGGCACAGTTAATGGAGTGTGAAGGTGAGTGTGTGTGTGTGTGTGTGTGTGTACATTAGTGCTGTAAAAGGTTCCTTTGCATAGGGGCACATTACAGATAAGTTAATGGGGGAGAGTAAAGGCTGCTGTACAGAAGAAATGGCGTTTGCTGTACGGTTCCATCATGTGGAGATACGATTGGTACTGTAATGTGTGTTTATTGCTGTTCAAAAACATACAGCAGCACAAGACGTCTCGCCACCAAAGTAGAGGCAGTTAGTAAGCAAGTATTTAAACACTTAAAACTTACTTAACTTCATTTAAAACCCCCTCTCTATCTTGTGTCTTCCCTGAAAGCCAAGGTGAGAATAAAGTGAGATTAAAGTGAGATTGAGGTAGGGGTATGTAATAGGCCTAAACAGATAACAAGGTCTATGGGACCTGATTGTAACAGGTTTCCCCCACATGAACACACTGTCAATGGTGACAGGCCTATCAACAGCGGTGGACCCCTGATTGACCTGTACCCCCCCCCCCCCCCCCCCCCACAGGCCTATGCTCTGACTTGTGTAACCCCACCAGGGCTTTATGGGAAAGGGCATCAGGAGGGAAACCTCAACATTGGGGATGGACGAAACCAGCCTGATTTGCATGCATTCAAATTCAGAACAGAAGATTTCGACTCCATAAAGGAGCCAACATGTCGAACACTGGAAACCTGCTTCATCAACATTTCCAAGTATGTAGTTTCCTACACGCCCATTTCTTCCACATGATACACTTGTAAAGTCAAGACGGGGATTGTGTAGTGTGTAAACAATGCTTCATAGTTTTATTCAGCACAGTAATGTGGGAATACACTGAATGCACACTATTGCATTGGCTATACTGCTGAACAAAGGCATAGGTAGAAAACACAGGCCCATATGCTACTAAAACACCCTTTATCATTAACCTGTGTGCTGCAAGTATGCCACATCCGGGTCCGAAGGGCACTTGCTTTGCCTGTACAAGGAACGCCTGTAAAAGCGGAGACTGCACAATCGATATCAGGTGACCTAAAAACGTCAGTTATGGCATATTCATGCCGAAGTCCAATTTATATTAGGCCTACATTAAATATATAACGCCGGTAAAAGAGGTCTGACAAACTGGTACATTTCCACGGCGTCCTTTAGATCCGGTAGTCTAATTATGCATGTGACAATAACTGTCCTTGTGTCCTTGTATCAACTTTAGCCATTTGTACACCTGGAAATTAAAGATACGAGGCTACAGTAGCCTGTGTGCCGGTTGAGAGATTTCTTTCATAGCCTATCTAGAGGCTGAAATAAGGGTCACTTCATATCTAACAATAGGCTACACACCAGCTTTTCGGTAAGGACATAGACAAGTGTTACATCTTGCTTGTTCAGCCAAACCTTGAGTTGAAACCTTAAGTTGGAATCTTACCTGCTGTGACCGACATTTCATTCCAGATCACGCATGTCCAGAGCACACGAATAACGATATATTTGTTAGTCATTTCAAAAAGTTATAGACTGACGACCAAAGAGGTGAATGAAAGTCTTCAGTGTTTGGCTGTTATTTGCTGAGAGCTGGCATTGCGAGGAGCGCACATCCTAACTCGGAATGCGCTCTAACTTTGACAGCCTTCTTCACGTGTTTACGTGACGTCTCACCTGTGCTAGAGCGAAAGTAAAAAAGGTTTGCCATGTATTTAGTTTAATAATTAAAATAGTGCTATAGCACTCGCCAAAATTTCGTTTAAATAGTTTTATTCGTATAAAAGTTTAGAAATTCCTTCATTTCCCCGAAATTTCCTTCATTTCCCCAATACAATAAACATGTAGCCTAACATCTAATTACAAATGGTAAACTCACGGCTCTATTTAAAGCCTATAAAATATGTACAATGCTAATACAGTATCACTGTATGGATACCCGATAAATCATCATGACTAAACAGTAATCATGACTAAACAGATAAAACTGTTAAGTAGACAGGGTTTCACAGATTCCACATTGATGCGTTGGTAATCAGATGAATGTTCCTCAAAACATTCCAGCAAAGGTGTCCAACTCGGCCAGACTGCCCAAGTATTTTGTGGACAACTCAAAACCTCAAAAGGAATGAAAAGGAAAAAAAAATAGGCCTACTACTATACAGGTGAACCACAGGTACACGTTTTCTTTTCTGTTTTCAGTGGCTAAAATAAGTTAAATGCTTTTATTTGGGTTGAATCTGCCTCTTTTGCTAGTGTCCCTTTACTTTCCTTGGTACTGTAGCTGCTTGTGTATAGACATACTGTACGCCTCCTTCACTTGTGAGGACACAATTAGTTCCATAGTTCACTAGCCTGGATCCTTTCTTCAAAATTCTCCTTTAGCAGCAGCAAGCTGTTCCCTCAGTAGAAGGTCTCTCCACTGAAAGAGATGCATATGTGTGAGCACAACAAAAGGTCATGGGGCACATGAGAGAATTCAGAACACACAAATGTGAATATTTATGTTTTTTTTTAAGTTTCCTGAGTAACCTTTGCTAGCCATTTGTAGTTAGAGTGAAATGATCAAGGTCAGGTGTTCTTTGACATAAATAAAATCTTATGTAGAGCTTAACTAATGTGCAGTAACAGATACCGAACATTATACTGTAAACTTAAGGTAGAAACAAGAACTTGATGTTGACTATATGAGAAATGTTTTACTCCAAGAATGGTATATTGTGTATTTCATATTTATAACTCTTTAAGGAAGTGAATAGTAAGGTCATTTGTTTGTGAAAAAATATCACAATTTCAGCATAGCCATCGAATTATGACAATGCCATTTAACTGATCATTTACAAACCTGTTAAAACAAGAATGTGCTGGTAGACAATTACAAAAACCTTTACAAGTGGACTCAAGATTCAAGATAGTCTTTATTACATCTCAATAGACTAGTTAACAAGCGTAAAATCCCTTTCTTTTTGCTCATCAAAATACATAAATTAATGTGTGGAGTGTTAAGAGTGTGTGTGTAAATGTATGCATGCGTGTGTGTGTGTGTATGTGTACAGTATGTGTGTGTGTGTGTGTGTGTGTGTGTGTGTGTGTTTGTGTGTCTGTCAATGTGCGAGAAAAAGTGTGAAAGTGAAAGGACTGACACGCATAGGTTTATGCTGTCATTGTTGTTTCAGTGTCCGTAAGTCTTATCGTTTGATGAAAAGTGCTGTTCTGGAGTCTGCTGCTTCTAGCCTTCAGACATCGCTTGCTGGATGGTAGTAGCTGAAACGATGCCTTACTAGGAAGGCTGGGGTCCTCAGGGATTATTTTGGAAGTCTTCGATGGGGGGCAGAACACATCCGCAGGTGCCTTGAGTTGTGCACATGACTCCTTGCAGAGCGATTCGCTGGTTGGCCGCGCAGCTTCCATCTCCTGCAGTCGCATCTCCAGTCCGCTGGGAAACAAGAGACTAGCTTGCAGCGACTGGTCAAGAGGTGTAGTTGGGACCAAACAACTTTACGATCATGTCTGCGAATGTTTGTCTGAACCATGGCTTCGAGAAACACCTGGGTCACTGTTGCACCACCATGGTTTGGGATGATGATTTTGAGAAAAGGTTGTGTCGTAACTACATGGTTACAAACATGTTAGTTGCTAGCTACAGTTAGCTACAGTGGTTTTGGTGAACGCACGCCTGCTCTGTGCGGTTGTCCTAGGTAAGGCTTTTGGGATGTTAAAGCTGTTGACTTTATCCACTTCAAGAGCACTGATGACAATGGGCTTCAGCTGATTTCCTTTCCTTTCCACAATCAGCTCTTTGCTCTTCGCAACACTGAGAGATTAGACTGTTTTCTTCACACCACTGTGTTAAGTTCTTCATTTTTTCTCCTGTACTGTAGGTTGTCTCATCATTGTTGGAAATCAGTCCAATTGCGTTGGTGTGATCAGCAGCCGTAACGATCCTACTGGAGCTACAGAATGTGGAGTCGCACAGTCGAGGGGGTGAGGGGGTGAGGGGGTGAGACTCACCTTAGCTCTTCCTTCAGACGCTTTAGCTTGTCCTGAAGTCTCGTGTTTTTCACCTGCAATGATGAGCTTGGAACAAACCAAGCAGCAATGAACTTGCAAATCACCACCACATGCTGTAGGAGAGAGGGAGAGGGAGAGATTACCTCATATTCAGCAGGATCAAAGGGCCCTTTCACATTTGTAATATAGTATACAACCTCAATTCCAATTTTTGAAAAATGTGAACAAAAAAAAAAAAGAATATGATGCTCTGTATTTAGTGCCAAAAATTACATATAACAAAATAATCACTACTTTAGGAAAAATACACTCTCATTTTCATCTATTGCTGTTCAAATTTGAAATTATTGCGTTTTTTCATGAAGTTTTAACATTTGATATGTTCTCTATGTCCATTTTACAACTGGTTTATGACATTATGTTTTTACTGACATCTTCCCATTTTCAGATGCCCACTTTTTCCAAATATTGTGTAACAGTATTAGTACACACTCTCAGTATGATGCTGCTGAGGACGTAGTGAGGAGAACACACACTGTACCTCAAACAGTATGACGAATGCCAGTCTCACAGCCAGAATGAGCCAGTACTGCGGGGTCAGGCTGTAGTCTACGCTGCTGCGGTAGTCTCTGTAGCTGGGGGTGTGGGGTGGGGTGGGGTGGGGAGGGGGGGGGACAGGGGGTATGTGTGTCAGGACAGTAATGTGCCACAAAATCCAATGTGTGTTTCTACAATATGTGTGGGGCTTATTCCCACCAAATGAAACATTTTAAGAACCGAAGGCCGTCACATATAGCCAGACGAGTGCCGCCTAATGCTTCCGGCAAATTTCATTGGCCTCCACCATATAGTCAGGAAACTAGCGATTCGTCTCTGTTTGCTCCGTCTCTTATGGCGGACGGACCAATCAGCGAACAGAGATTTCAAACGACGCATTCCACCGGGTAACAACATGCGTCACGGCCAAACAGTAGCAATTGGTTTTAAGCAGAAAGTATCTACCTAGCAGTACCTACCAGGAAGCAAACGAATCCAAATGGTTAGAGATCACAGGCTATATGAAATGGAATGAAATACGCGGCTGATACTCCAGCCCTTACCTGCAGTGAGTGACATTGTGAGTGTCAGTTATCCTCAGCTGATTGGGACTGAAGTCCTTACTGACCAGAGGGTCGTGCACCCACACAGTGGACAGAGTGTTGTTGATGTAGCCCTTCATGCAGCTGAGAAGAGCAAGAACAATAAAGTCAGGAAGGTATGGATGAAGGAGATTAAAGCCCTTTGGTTTAGGGTCATTAAACACTCTGTGGTGTTGAACATGCTATGTACAGTAAATAAACTGACTTGACTTGAGTGAATGACGAGAAGAGATGTGAAGATCTTTTATGTAACGCTACTCATACTTCCTTAAAGGGTTGGTTCACCATTTTTCACATAAAGCCCTATTTTTGGGTTGTCTGGAAAGACTTAGATGTGTTCTGATAATAGTTTTGACAGTTGGTGCTGAACCGAGCATTTTAGGTTTCTCTGTTACAGCCCC
>JASCQY010014342.1:0-10331 GCA_030264315.1 Sardinella tawilis
TGTCAATCACTCATTTGCATCCCGGGCAATACAGAAAATGGGCTTAAGGTGTAAAATACCGAACTATACCTTTAACTCTCTGATATTACACTCAGATGCTCTTCCTTTTCACTTTCTTACTCTTATGGGTTCCAAGAAACCTTGAAAACCTTGAGCTGAAAGAACATTCTTTTATATTTCTTTTTCTTTCTCCTGTGTGTGTGTGTGTGTGTGTGTGTGTGTGTGTGTGTGTGTGTGTGTGCGTGTGCGCGCGAGCACATGCACGTGCATTTGTACATGTTCATGTGTGCGTGTGCATAGAAAAAGATTGATGTGTAGGCTACATTATGTTTATCCAACCATGTGTGGGTGTCGCTCAGGTTAAAGGGGCATGTGTGTGTTGGTTTGTGCACTGCCACTGGATGAAGAGATGTACCCTACATCTAGTGATGTCTTTCAGGTCTGCTTGGGAACAATTTCATGCATTCTCTCAGAGAGCACTAGGAGGGTAAACAGTTCCTTTCTCTGATGCATCTATTGTTTGAAAACACTGTTTTCTCACAAATAGAAACTTCAAGTAGGTTCTACCAACTAAATCACATTTGTTCATACCACCTTCCAGCTGTCTCTGAAAGAGCTAAAATTGCATACCTGCTCTGCTGGTGTCTCAAAGTGTGATTAGTAGGCCTATTTGTCTTTAAATAAACTAAGCTAACTTTCTGTTAGCTTCTGTAACCTTCTGCCCTTCATACCATCTACAGTATTTGCCTCAAGAGCATAATATGATGTTGATGTGTCAGAGCTTTTTGCACCACTATTGCTTATTTCTTAGCATTATAATCTGGTTTTAAATTTCTCAGTACCTATTTCTTTGCACTGTCATATCCATTTTAAATGCTAGGATACCACCAGCATCACAGCTGTATTGAGTTCAAAGTTTAAAGAAGGATTCTACCATTGTGAATTCAAAAGAAATGTTAATATGGACAGAATTGGAGCCAAACAGGCAAATTTCACATCATACAGTAGGAGCTCTTCTTCTTATGGAATACAGTGTAGGCGTACTCTCCATTTTGAGTCATCTTGCAGGAGTTAGCTATGAATTTACTTGCATTGTATTTTGTACAGCTGCTACATGGTAGGACATAATATTATTGGACAGCCGTTTTTCACATAGCATGAATGTGGTTGTCTCTTCACATCCTGTCGCTGTTTCTAGGTCATTTTTGGATGTCTTCACTTAAAAGTAGCCTATCACACAGTACATGTAAGCTTCTTCAAACAAACAGGATCTATGCAGGCTGCAAGCTCTGTTCAGTTACTTTCACATGTTCTCTCCCTCTGAATTACAAAGGATTGCTACAATTTATGTGAGGGAATGGCTTTCCATTTTACTAAAAGTGTAAAAAGTAACCAGCACAAATATTGTGAATCAGTTGAGAAGAGAAGAGAAGAGAAAAGAAGAGAAGAATTCATATTCTCCATAAAATGTGTCCCCTAAAAGCTGACTGGAAAAATATCCCCAAATAAACGGTTTCTTTCTCCCCCACTAGCCAGCCTGAGCCTTGTTAACCTTTATCTTCCCATGAACCTGGGGCTTGCTCTGCTTGCTGGGGACTAATCCTCTGTTTGAACCCCTTCTGTGCCTTCTCCTTTGGGGGGAGTATAAGTAGCTAATCGCCTCCACCACCACCACCACCACCACCATCCACTCCAACCAGTTTCCTCCAAGGAAACATCCCAAATATGGCTATGTGTAGTGCCATGTATGAATAATACAATGAAGCCGATTATCATTATCACAGAAAAAAAAAGTTTTGTCTCTATTCCATGACCTCAAATATCAAGAAGAAGAAGAAGAAGAAGGAGAAGAAACAATGGTGTAATAATAATAAAAAAAAAACAGCTATGCATGTAACTTCACAACCTATGTTAGCATGACATGCAATTGACTTCCTCCCTACGGCAGACATCCCAAGTCTCCCGGAAGGTCTGGGAGTCTCCTGTATTTTAAAGAAAGGTTCGCTATTTTACACATAAAGCCTTGTTTTCAGATCGTTTCTGATGAAATATAATGGTTCAGGTTGACATTTTGACACATGCTCCTAGTCAGAGAATTTTGAGTGTTCCTGTGGCTTCTCCACCCCCCTCAGAGTGGCCGCATTGATGCAGTTGCAAGATGCTAATGGTCTAATCCGCTTCAATGATACATGTACTATGCTACTAGCTGAAAGTTGTATCGCCAGAGTCGGGGAAGGACTGGAAGAACAGAAGAAAGGTATGGCTCAATTAATTAATGAAGATAGAAAATGAACATATTTCCACAAATGGCGGCATGTTGCTTTAAAGGTGGGCCGTGAGATAATGCATGATTTCACTTTTATTCACATCCATGTAATGACCAAAATACCAAACAAAATGCTACTCTCAAATTCAATTAATTTTGCTCACTGCCTCCCCACCCATATTGCATGCACACTAACCCCCACCCCCCTTACCCTACTGTATCTTGGTGTTTGGCTGAAATGTGGTTTGTTATGTTTTGGTGCACAGCCTACGCCCCTATAGTGTTTGTTTGAAGTTTACAGCCCCTGTGTTGTCTCCTGAGACCAGACTTTTCACAACATAATCAGGGGGTGGGCAGGAAGCTGATTAAGGGCAGATGCCTATGATTCAAGAAAAAAATGAAATCGTGCTAAAACCATGCAAGATCTTCCACCTTTAACAATGTGCAAAATGTCATAAATCCTTATCATGCTTACGCAATGCAATAAGGCAGCTTTGCATGCATGTCAGTAACACAACTATGAGGTGCATCATGCTTAACCACCGACAGGAAAGGAGGATAAAATGGTGGTGAAGAGGTCAGAACACAGTGCATTAGGACAGTGCTGTTGGTGGTCAGAAAGGAAATGTGCATTTTTTCACCCGACACTTCATGATTATGTGGCCCCTGATAAAATGAGTTTGACACCCCTGGTCTAGTGCTTTCAAATAAAGGTTTTAGAGATGACAGCAATTCACTGGCTCAATTCATTTTAATTAATAACAATATAACAAATAATAATAAATACAAATATTGGAAGTCATTTACTGAGATCACTGTTGATTACTCAAAGAGGCACAACATGTTTTTTTTTACTGTAATGTCTGACCTATTCTGGACTTTGGGAACTGCATTGACCACCCATAAAATGCCAATTTGGCTGTCTGTTGTATTATATTTCAGGGAAGATTTGCAATTGTTGAAAAATCCATGGTGATTACGGCCACTCATTTTGTACTCTGAAAACAAAATAAAGTAGTTGTTTAATTTCTTTTGGATAATGACGTTAACAATGTTAATCACAAATGACAGCCATTTTTCCTTTTCTGAGGCATATTTTTAACAGGGATCACCTGTGTCAATTTTACACCACTTCCATCAATATGACAACATAAGGACTGGCTCCAACAGCTGCAGGCCCAATCCATCAATGCTCTGCTCTATCCTCCTCTATACAGTCTGTGCCAGCATCCAAAGCTCCTCACTGCACACACTGACTGCAATAATTCAGCCAACAATAGCTCGTTCATGTCAGTATTTGTGAGCAATGGAGTCTGGATTGAGAATGTGGTGAGGGGGGGTGATGAATTCAGGGAATTATTTGCATTTGCATCTGCGGCATTGTCTCGTCTCGTGTGAACATGACAGAGGAGAGTGCTCTTTGTCTCTCTCTCTGGAGACTGAGGCAGAGGGTAGAGCTCGGAGCTGTCACTTGTCTGTTCAGGCTCATGCCACCTCTCTCTCTCTATCCATCCATCCATCCATCCATCCAGCTCGCTAGCCAGCCATCCCTTGTGCTGATTAAGCACATGTCAGTGGATATCTCAGTTATGACAGGGTTCGTTATGGTGGAGGATCCACCAGAAATGGCACTTTGGGATGGGAGGATAGAGGGAGGCAGAGATGGAGAAAAGGAAGGATAGATGAACAGATAGAGGGAGAGAGTGGGAGAGACAGACAGAGGCTTCTAGTGAGAGACATCCCAGAGAGTGCAGACAGAATGAGGATTCATGACAATCTCTAGGCGAGATGACACGTTTCATCATCTCTGGGAGAAGTTGAAATAGATTCTGCCTTCGTTTTTTTCCCCCATTTATCTCCTCAGCAAAAAGGAGAGTGAAGAAGGGCCTTTTATATTCCATGAAATTCTTCTTCTTCAGTCCTTCTTTTAATTTTGTGTCTGTTTTCTTTCCCACTCCCCTTTAGGGGAGTTACAGTTGACACAAAAGAGCTACGCTATCCATTTGTTGCCTTGCACTGCAAACAGATTCTAGCCTTCATTGCCATGTAGAAAGGAATGCAACAATTAGGGCCACATATGAATTAATATGAATTTATTTATTATTTCTTTTTTCTTAATAGTGGAGATAGTATTCTGAGGAAAAACGTTTACCACAAATAAAATTCAGATATTCTCTGACATTATCATGTTGCAAATGTGTGAGTAAAAACTAAAAAATCACAAGGGAATAAAAAAAAACCTCTTAGAAATACAAGGCACAGTCAACCTACACCCTACGGTCACACATAGCGACGACAGGGAGATTTGAGCAGGCGACACTTGTGGCAGAGGAGGCATTGCTAGCTCATAAACAAGCAGTGATTCGTTGGAAGTTGGTTGCTAACTTGCTAACGCAGGTAGATAGTACATCATGTATCACCAAAGATGTATTTTCTGGTTACAAAACACATGTTTTCAGATTTAACAGACAACATTTCTCATATCCTTTTACAAAATACCAAGTCATAAATCCCAAACTTTGTAGTTTCACATAAACAGTGATCGTAACGTTCGCTCCACCATTTTAAACTTTTTGATCGAAGTTCAGTGTCAAAGCACTCGTCACATGTACCTTCTACGGAGCCCTGGAAAGATCATAAAAAAAAATGTAGTAAAATGTGCGCACACTTTAGAAAATAAACTTTATGAAATAGTGCGCACACTTTAGAAAAAAGAAAACATGCGCACATTTTAGTAAAGTGTGCGCACAATTTACTAAAATGTGCGCACTTTTACAAAATCGTGCGCATGATTTAGTAAAACGTGTGCACGATTTAGTAAAACGTGCGCACGATTTACTAAAACGTGCACACCATGACACCTCCGGGGCTCCGTAACCTTCACTTGGATTGGCTATTATGAAAAATCACCTACCCAACATTTGCATAAAATTGACTGTTTTTCAATTTTTTTCCCTACCCAGTAGTGACGTGTGGCAAATGGCTTCCACTTGTTGCCCATCGCCCACTTTCATTGAAAATGAATGGTCACTTGTTACATCTGTCATTTTGTTGCCGATGTGACCAAGGGGTAAAGTGAAAAGTACGCCTACGTCTATTTGATTTTGCTATACGGCAACCACAGTAAGGTCATAGTCTACTTTCACAGGCCAAACTGATTTTTTTCTTTGGAAAATTTACAACTACATGAAGTTTCATGAAGATATTTTTTCTCTGGTATATACAGTATGTATATATATATATATATATATAACCGTATGTTACCATATATATCATATAGTGGCCCTGTACTTTTACATTGTATAAAAGGCTTAAAAAATCATGGAAAGAATCGTGGAAAATCCAGTCTTTATTTCCCAACAGTATCTGTGGGATTCCCTCCCCCTCCCCGCCACACTCCTCTTGTGCTTCCCCTGAAGCAATAACTGAGGCGCCAGCCCTGTGACATTCCTCTCTTATGTGGAGTTGTTCTCAACAGCTGAGATATTATATAATGAACTGTCTTACCTGCCACTTTCCAAAACAGACAGCCTATAAAAAATAAATAAATAAACAGGGAAACCTGTTTGCATGCACAGTCCAAATTAATTGGGAGCTTGCTGGGGCTCACACACTCACTGATAGTTATATGCTGCAGGAAAACAAACAAAGCTTCTGGCTTGGTACAGCCACTCAGGGAGTTGGCATAAGGAAATGGAAACGGTACACTGAGTGTAACGATGCAGAGGAAAGCTCACAGGACTGCCGCTTATTGGAGAGGCCATCTCCATAAAGGTATCAGAGATTGCATTTGCGTTTTTCATTTACATCTACACAACCCTACTTGTGGAAATACATTTACGCAAGTGGACGCCACTGTAAATTGATTCTAGATTGAAAATCTTTGAAGGAATATTGAAACCAAAAAAAAAAGCAACAGCATTTTTTGAGAGAGACAGAGTGCTCAGAGGTATGCCAGCTGAGAGAATGCATTTTGAAGAGAATGAATCTTGAATGAGGACAAATGAATTCGTAATAGAAGGAAAGGGGACTTGTACATAGATGAATGTGCAAGATAACTCTCTCTCTCTCTCTCTCTGTCTCTCCTCAGCCAAACTGCGCACACTATGGCTCAGGGCAGAACTCCAGTGGAATTTTTCGAAAGCTTTCGCGTGGCCTTGGCAACAGATGCTCGCATTAAAATCTTTCTCGTCTCTCTCGCTCTCAAGCTGGCAGTGTATCTTCAAGGAGACACATCTAAGCAGGGGTGGAGGGTCATGATGATACAGAATGAGTTCTCTGGGGTGGGGAGGGGGAGGTGGGGGTGGGGGTGGGGGTGGGGGGCAGGCCTGTTTACTGAGCCATAAGCAAACCTCATTCTCACACTCCCAAGAGAGCCAGAGAGGAAGAGAAATGAGATGACCAGTATGGAGGGAGTGGAAAGCAGAGTTGGAAAGGAAGAGAGGAGAGATGGAAAGAAACACTGAGAGGAAGAGACAGAGAGAGGCAAATGACAAGGGGGTAAAGAGTGTATTTCTCACTTCTCCCAAGGATGGACGTCAAACCAAACATGAAAAATCGGTCAGAGCCAGAGTTTACATCAAAAGCCAGTTAGGTTGACAAGAACATTCAGTGTTCCTTCAGGACAGCAGCATGGTGCTTTCAAAGTGCAGAAAAACTAACTAATTCATGACCATGAGAAGAAAAAAAAAAAACAACCAAGCAAAGAGGGTGGGATGCTCAGTACAAGAATATTTGAAGAAATGCTTCTTGGGCATTGCTGAGTGAGCTGTGTTTGGATGAACTGCAATGACACGTCACACTGCAATGTTAGTGATGGATCAGGTAAACATGCACGACTAAACATTCAAATTTGACCTCAATGCATCGTCTTGCCTATAACTCATATATAAGTTGCTAGTTGATATTCTGCAAGTGTGAAATGAATATTGGGTTTAAATCCTTAGAGTTAAAACCTTAGAGTGAGCAGGGAGGGGGGCCCAACTTGTGTACACCCAACTGAAAACCAACTTAAACTGCACCCAACAGTCTCAACTTGTTGTTAACAACTCAAGGTATTTTCTTCCGAGGTTCAAGGATGTTGGGGTGATTGACAAAAAAGGATCCTTGGCTGATTGACTGCTTGATTGATTTTATTGTTGTTGTTGCCGCTGGTGTTTTTCTAGCTCCGCCTTTGCTTTTTTTTGCCTCTAATTTTTTTTTTTTCCAGCTGACCGGCTTGGGCTGAGTTCACGCTTTGATTGACCAGGAGTGAGTTATGTACAGATACAAGCCTGCCTGCCGTCGCCATAGTGATTGCCCCCGCGGTCATAGCCAATTTCGGAGAAAGTTTCAATTTGTTTTTGCCAGCCCCTCTCTCTCTCCTTCTGTGAGTGAAATAACCCACTTTACTTTGTACTTGAGATGCTCATATTACGCCTAGCATGTTGCACTCTTCCCGAAGCTAAAAACCTGCTGGGCTTTAATTAATCTTTGCCCATGGGTGTCCACCTCAATGTGACCCACCTTAGAGGCTGGTGAGTGTGGTGGAAGGGTTCTGTTAGCGACACAGTTTGTGTGGTTGGCAGGGATCTGACTTCACTGGCACTCTTTCTTATGAGCCTTTTCTGAAGCTCCCGCAGCCGTAGGGGAACTGTTCGTTGCTCAAAGGCCATCCCTCTGTGATCGTCTTGACAATGTCTGGAGCATTGTACCAAGGGCTTGGTTCTCTCCTCTTGGCTCAATCCCGTAGGGTCTTATGTGGGGGTTAGAGGGCCATGTTACATCAGAGTCGCTAACAATCCTTAAACCTGTATAGCGACTCTTTGCCTCTTTCCTTTTTTCTCGACCGACAGCAACCACCAAACCCCCCATACACACACACACACACACACACACACACACACACCACCCCCACTGGCATGATCCAGTCTCCCAGTGTCTGCTGTCACTACTACACAGATTGCATCTAACTCTATCTGCCCAGTCTCGCGGGTCCTCAAGAGCCCAGAGCACGCATACGATCCTGCCTCTGAGATATCTAAGCCATAGTGCTGGGCTAACACCTTTGAGCCCAGCCTGTTAAAGAAAGGGCCCTTATCCCCTTGGCCTATCCGACAATTCAGCACAGCACAGCACAGCATCAGTACAGCACACAGCTCTTCAAGTTACTACGATCAGCTCTAGTTTTCCATACAGCACCGGGATTTGAGATATGATCGGCTTGACTTTAGTAACCACATCACAGTAGTCGTCTGATCATACAGACTTGCTTAGTGTGACATGGGGGATTAGGCCTCGTACCTGTGGGAACGACTGTGCACACACTCCTGGTTCCACGGCCGGATTACCGCTAGTGTTCACTTACCAGGGCTTATCAGCATGTTCTTTGACACTGCGACAGATGAAAATGTGGTGAGATATGTGGTACTGTAGCTTGGCACTGTGTGAGTCTGTCTTGAAATTCTATATGTTTGATGTTACACACTGTAATGCCTAAGTGGTGGCTCTCAAAACTGATGAAGATGCTTTGATTTAGCATTCCTCAACAATTCCCCAACATCTTCACTCAACTAATGGTTGCACCAGATTTCACATAATTACAATTTATACCGGGCCGCTCCTTATATGGACTGCCTTACAGAATCAAGACACATGAAATATAAGTGGCTGCATATTCTATGGAGCCTCCCTGGAGGAATGTACGGTTATGTGTGTGTGTGTGTGTGTGTGTGTGTGTGTGTGTGTGTGTGTGTGTGTGCGCACGGTACCATCTGTTTCCGACTCTGAGTTGTATGGACCAGGCGACTTCAGTGGAAAGTTTAATACCATTGTGCTCCGTAATGAAAGTGCCCCTATCACCCCCTGGCATGCGCCTGGAAAGCTAAGCCACCGCAAGCACCACCCCTCCCCTCCCCTCCGCGCAGCGCAGCTCACTCTCACCCTCGCTCTCCATCCGGCAATTACTGTGGCTAATTTAAATTTTATGACACTTTCAAAGAAGAAAAAATGTAGATGTTTATTTATGACTTTTTTTTTTTTTTTTTTACACACACTGTGATGGGACCGGAGAGGGCATAAATTTGGTATGAAGGGCATCTCATAGACTGCCAGAGCTGCTCTGTAAATCAGACTTTTAAATCACTATCCACTCCAAATCCACCACACACACACACACACACATACACACACACACAAACACACCTCCATCCCCCACAAGAGGGCAAGAAGAGGAAACAGAGCTCCCATTTCCCATCCCATGGCCCCAGTGTCCATCCTCCCAGTGTGTGTGTGTGTGTGTGTGTGTGTGTGTGTGTGTGTGTGTGTGTGTGTGTGTGCGTGCGTGTGTGTGTGTGTGTGTGTGTGTCTGCATGCCTCCTAAATGGCCCATGTCTGTGCAGCAATGACTTACTCCATTAGGCTAATGCACTGTCTCAGACAAGAAGCTTCCCTCACCTGTCTGCTGCTCCTGCTGCTGCTGCTGCTGCTGCTGGACAGGTCTGAGATCAGTGAACTGGAGGAGGTCTGAGCTAATGATGGCTGATGCCAACATTAACATGCCCCACAAAAAGAAAATGCCCCCATAATCCGGGTCGGCTTTCAGACACTGTACACAGATATAGGCCCTGAGAGGTGCTCAAGCACCGGCCCCTTTGTGGTACTTAACTGGGATCATTTGTTCTATTTTTTCCCTTCCAAATTGCTATTTCTTTAATATTTTACATTTAAAAAGAATTTTAATTTCACTAATGGTTTGAACTTTCAGTTTCCCAAATGCCATTAAGCTGTTGAAAATTAGTCTCATCAATCAAAACTAGTGCAGTCTGCTAGGCCCACTGTTAGGCAACTTAGGGCAGCAGTGAAGAGATGTGTTGAATGGACAAACTAGCTGGATCTGGATATAGCTTGCAGGGTGGCATGCACAGAGGCTTTCTTACATGTCTCTTGATGTATGCTGTGGCTTGCATTGTCTGTGTTTTAAAGGAGAAGTTTGGTGTGAATCAATCCAAAGCCCTGTTGTTAGAGGTCACTGAATACTGTCTGTAGCAAAAAGAACGAAAAAAATTGATGCAACATAGGCCGAGTT
>JASCQY010014366.1:0-7500 GCA_030264315.1 Sardinella tawilis
ATTACGGATGTCATATGGTAATCCGTTTTTACTCTATAACCCCCTGTAAAACTAGTCCCGTCCGAATAGTACTTAAGAGGCGGAATCTACTGAAAACTTGTTAAGCCCGCCTCTTTTACCCTGGAGCGAAAGCTCGCTTCTTATTGGTGCCTGGGATTTCTGGCATTGGAAAAGCAGTAAATAGGCATGTTGGCCTGTCTTGTTTGTGAAATTTTGTGTCATAGGAAGTACTGTATACGCGAGCCCAGGCTACCTGTTTTGTATCTCTATTTCATTTGCCTGGGATAGGGAACATGATGGAGGCAGGCTCAGCACCCGCAACTGAAATCCAGATACAACAATACGACAGCTATTAACATACAGTAGCCCGCTGTGCATAAAGAGTGCAGAGTGATGGACATGCAGTATGGGTAGACATGCAGTATACTGTACTATACAGTACATGGATCCACTACATCAACACTACACTACACATACTTGATTTCACTAGACATGTACATTGTACAACTTGTGAAGTTACTTCATTTTCTTTCATGATAAATAACGTATTTCTATCTATCTATTTATCTATCTACAAAGAGTTTTCAGGATTATATTACATGTTGTGGTAAAAAAAAAAAAAAAAAAAAATCAAAATGCAGCTGCATCCTGCAGCTTACAATATCATTATACAGTGATTATGCAGTATTACAGTACTTCTGTCTGTTTTCAAAGTTAAGAAAATGCTCCCTTCCTGCACATCTGTGAGTACAGTGAAACTAAACAAATTGAGTCTCAGGGTATTTGTTCTTAGACGCTGTAGCGTTCGCTCAACAAGTTAGTCTGGGCCAGTCACTGTTTCTCCTCGCTGCTGTTACAGGAGCTTTGTCTGTTTGTGTGTATATGTTTGTTTGTTTGCATGTGTGTGCATGTTTGTGTGTGTGTTTGCATTTGCATATGTATGTGTATTGTGTATGTGTGTGTGTGTGTGTGTGTGTTTATGCTCATTCATATGTACGTATGTGTTCAGGTCAGATACTGTATGCTTACTCAGTGTATGAATCTTGGGAAACGATGAGCTGGGCAAAGCCATCCAATGCGCTCCCAGTCTCTCCCCAGATGCATTATCATGTCCTTGTCACTGTAATGGACTGTGTGTGTGTGTGTGTGTTTTATGTGGTGAACAGCACATCTACTTTGTTACTCAGTCTGATTAGCACTGACAATGAAAACTGCATCTGACTGGGGAAGGGGGGGGGGGGTGGAGGGGGCACTGTAGCTGTGTATTTCTCTTTATTTGTCACTGAGAGTGTGGTAGAACTAGAGAGACAGAGAGAGAGACCGCACACAAAAGATTGAGTTTGTGTGTGTGTGTGTGTGTATGTGTGTGAGAGAGAGAGAGAGAGAGCGCAAGAGAGAGAGTGAAAGAGCGAGAAAGTGCTACAGAGAGAGAGAGAAGAAGAAGAAGAAGAAGAAGAAGAAGAAGAAGAAGAAGTGGAAAAGCAGCAATATAGCATGGTGAGATCAGATGCTTTGTTGTGCAAATTCCCATTTCAGTGCACTCTCCAGAATTGTTGTTGTTTCCACCAGGAGTCCTAATCTCTCTCTCTCTCTCTCTCTCTCTCTCTCTCTCTCTCCCTCCCCTACTTTCTTCCCACTTCCATCTCCCCCTGTATTCCTCGCCTTATTTTCTCTCAACAGGATAACACTCTCACTCCAGCGACTCCGCAAGGTGTTGCAAACGGAGCTCGCAAGTTTGGGCTGTTTACGGCTCCTCGGAGAAGCGTTTCTCCGTCTCCCCCTCCTGCTTCGCCTAATTTGCAGTACCGCGTCGCCCATCAATATTATTTCCCCCCCAAACCCGATCCATACATCAGAGGCAAACGTCACAATATGACGCTAATGGTTTAAATGGTCGTATATCAACATAAATTAGGCCACATTAGGAGGCCGCATTAGCATAGCATCTCAATCGAAGATGTGTGCATTTTGAGTTATTGTGAGGGAGATGAATGAAAGATAAACACCAAAAAATGTCTATGTATCTGTGTATGTGTGTATTTGTTTGTACTGTATGTTTATTTGTTTCTCCTTGGAAATGATGTCTGTACATTTTATCTACCTCCAAAATTGGGACGGATGACTCCCCTCCCCTTTTCTTTTCTTTCTGTCTCTTCTCTATCACTCTTTCCGTTTCACCTCCTCCCTCTTCTGGACACCCAAAGGAGCGAGAGAGAGAGCAAAGAGAGCAAGGAGAAAAGGAAGGTACAGACACAGAAAAGAGGAAGCGGTGTTAGAAAAAAAAAAGCTTTAGTGTGTCTGTGAGTGTGTGTGTGTGTGAGAGAGGGTTTGAGAGTGTTTGTCTGCGTCTGAGTGAATGACTGAGACAGTGAGAAGGTTACGCTTTGTGTTTGGATAAGTGAGATGGAGAGAAAGCGAGATGGCGAGAGACAAGAAAGAGAACGTGTTGGGTAAAGAGAGAGCAGGAGATGGTATGCAAGATAGGGGAAAAAAAAGTGTGTGTGTGTGTGTGTGTGTATGAGTGTGTGTGTGTGTCTGTCTGTGTGTAAGAGTTAGAGAGAGAATGCCAACTTTAAAAAGAGAGGTCAGTAAAGGATAAGCTCTCCACACAGAATCGATACAGATGGCCTTTTTTCCCTCCCTCGTTTTTCCCCCCCAAAAAAACAGTGAAGGGCAGGCAATGGATCGCCGTCCTTGACACGGTTCTCCAAGCGGTTGCGTCCACACCAAAACTAGTCCCCCCCCTGGGGCCGCCATCCAGCACACACGAGTTGAGCTAGGATACATTTTCAGCGAGTGAAGGACAAGGTGCGAACAGACCGCTGGTGTCAGAGAGGGAGCGAGGGGAGCGATATCATCTTTGGGTCCGGTCCAGCGTTTATTTTGGAGCCTGTTCAGGCCCGACGCTTTCCGATGTGTACTGATGCTACTCAATGTCAAATAATAATAAACCTGCGTTTTAGCGCCGCATTTTATAGCTCGATAACTGCTGAACGACTTTCGTAAATGACCCTAAGGAAATGACACTGAAACACACGTAACGTGCAGAACGTGAGCCATTGCAAAAGTTTAGAGGCAGACAAAATAAACTCAGATCTATGCTGTTATGTATGTGTGTGTGTGTGTGTGTGTGTGTGTATGTGTGTGTGTGTGTGTGTTAGATATATCAACAGAAAAGAAAGCACTATCCAGATAGTGTCGTTAAGTAAAAGTTGAATTAATGAAGCCGTGATCATGCGCTGGGCTCCGACGCTTAATCACACAAGGAAATTTGCAGACTAATGAAAAGTAACTAAAGCAAATCAACTGAGGCAGCCATACAAGCATAAACCAATATTTGCTGGAAAATAATTGCTTGTTAGCATCTGGCCACCAGAGACATCTTTATGAATGTGCTTTGTGAAGTGGCCTTTTGTTTAGCGGGGAAAGGGGGGGTGGAAAAAGTGCAAAGTCGTTAGTCATTACAGTCCCGGTAGGGTGGGGTCTGGTGGGGTGGGGTGGGGATCTGTCCTCTTCACCAGCTCGCTCGTTCGCTTTCTCGCTCGATCTCGCCCGGCGCTGAAAGAGCACCTTGTCGGTATTTTTAACACCTGGCACCTCGACGGAGCCAGTCCCACTAGGGGGAGTCTCTGTCTTTTTCCTATTGTAGAGGCAGAGCATTTTTTTTCGGCTTTAGCGTGCCTTTTTTTTTTGTTCATTGTTGTTTTTTTGGGGGGGGGGTTGGTGGTGGTTGAGGGCTGGGGGGATGTTTTGTAGGTCAAGACACTGACTGTCTGTATATCCGTGCTTGAGCTTATACAGGATTAGACCCTGGAAAAAGAGTACAAGAGAGGAGAAATACAAATGCAGCCTATTATCTATCATGATACACACACACACACACACAGACATTTGCAGAACCAAACTCCTGTGCCCAAGACACTCAGTAGCTTAACCAACAGCTAACACACAAATGCAGACACATACTCCACCCACACACACACACAGACACACACACACACACACACACACACACTGGTGCACATGTTCCTGCAGACACCAGCACATATCCTGACATGCACAAGCAATGACAACTAAACCCAAATGCACATATCCAGACACACACTCACAAAAAAATCTTTTCCTTCATGCACATACGCACACACAAAAGCAATCTGACGTTAGCTAAGTTGCTGGAAAGACAGAGAAAAAAAAGAAAAAAAGAGAGAGAGAGAACAAGAGAGACCATTTCTCACTCTCCTCCTGGCTTATCGCTTATCGCTCCAGGCATAATGCTGGCACTATTTTACAGTTGTCACCGGTACACTTCGCATCTGCACAGATGCTGGTGATAAGCAGCTCTGTTCCTTTCCCATGCATACACACACGCACACACACACCCACACCCACACACACCGAACACACACATACACTGTACCTGTACGCACACACATCAAACACACACACACACACACCAAACACACACACATGCACACACTGCACACACACACACACAGACGCTTTCTCCTTGACAGTTGTGCCAGCCGGCTCATCTGTCTCCTTCGCCCTCCCCATAACTCCGCACACCACCTGCCTGGCATGGGAAAAGCAGATACGATTCCACCCACTAAGAACCAGCTCCGCTGCTGCACACACGCTCCAATCGGGATGGGCCCCCGGGTCATAGGCCGCTTGTGCCATCCGTCACAAGATGTTTTCGCAGGGGGCCACTGGCACGGGCTCTTGTAGCCATCGGATAATTTACGGGCGTTTGCTCGTAAAAGCTGTCAGGCCTCTTGAGTGGCTTGAGATTAACTACTACCACCAACCCCCCTCCCCAACGAAGTTTGTCAAATATTCAAATGTGTTGGGGCGGGGTGGTGGTGGGATTGAGTGGATCGCCTGAGATTAAAACACGTCCGACCTTTGACTGCCGATTTCCTTGTGTCCTTGACCTTAAAAGATTTTTTTGCTCTCCCTCACTGTCCCCCGTGGACACAGCCATGTTGCTAACATACAGTAGCCAAGCCAGGTTCATCATGGCACCTTTGTTCAACTCTGTGTTTCAGTACTATGAGAGCTCTCCAAAGTAGCCTGGGCTTGCCCATACTTCCTGTGACACTGCACAAAATTTCGTGTTCAAGTCAGTATGGCCAAGCTGCCTATTTACTACATTTCCTGTCCCAGAATTTGAAGGCACCAATGAGAAGCGAGCTTTTGCTCCAAGGTGAAGGAGGCGGGCTAAACAAGTTTAACATTGATTTTGCCTTCGAGAAGGCGGCTAGTATGTGAGATTGGCCAGACTAAGCTCGTGTGAGCTTTGATGGTCGCGAAAGCCAGGGTAGTATCTCAAAAGGTCTTGAATTGTGCAAATACTGTAGATATTCAAGCAAAGAGACGGTGAATAGAAGTCAAAGGCTGTAACTACAGTAGGTTCTACAAGTAGGTTAAAAGTGCCCACGAAGTAAACCTTTCAAGGTTTTTTTTTTTGCACGGTGAAGTGATGCTGGTCCATCAGGCTAGTGTACACGGTTTCCGAGACTTGGAAGATCCATTGTGCTGTGCTGTGCTGCCCCACAACCCACAACCCAACACTCGAGTAGAGTGATCCTCTTGTGCTGTGCTTCTCTGAGAACTCCTTCCCTTTGTCCTGCTATTTCCTGCATTTTGTACAGTACCTGCTGACGTGGACTTTTTCTTCCTTTTCTGTGAAGTTTCTTGTGACCTGTGTCTGTCGGCTCCTTGAACAGTTCATTTCCAAATGTAGAACATTCCCACAGAAACACAGAGTACAAATGAAATCCTCCGAGAAAAAGAATATGAAATAGTGAATTAATCTAAAGGATCATAATGGAAATCCATTTCTAAGATGCATATATACAGTACATGTATGTCACATAAAGCAATTTAAAAATCAACACCACAATACTGTCAAGCATCATATGCTGGAGGCGCGATTGCCAGTGTGTTCTCTCTCCAGGCCAATGCCATCCCATAATACCAAAGAAGGACATGATCCACTCAACCATTTTTTATCCTCTGTGGGTGGCCACTACTGTACCGTAGCTCCAAATACACCACTCCACTTCTTGCTTTGTGCCTCTATCCATTAACACACAAACATACTGTAGCCTCAAGGACCTTGGCAGAAATTGATGTCGCAAAAAAAAAAAAAAAAAGAAAGAAAGAAAAAGTGACAAGGAAAGATTCATGTCGACTTCCTTAATGTTAGTCTTTGACAGCCAGAGACTGGTAAAATTGGCCACACATTGGCTTTTCGGGCTCTCTCGAACCTCCATTAGATCATTTGGCCAGTGAAATGCTTGTTTCTGTTCTGTTGTTTCTGGCCCTTGGTGTGTCAGAGTGACATGACCCACATGACCTGACCCACTGTGAGGCTCCTCTTTTCTGTACACTAATTGGTGTACTGTTTTAAAGTGCTGATTTTAGCATGCTGAACCCCAGCCATGAAACAGCTTTCTCCCTCATTGTCAACAAGTTATGTGTGTGTGTATGTGTGTTGTGTGTGTGTGTCTAATAGTAACATACATGCCACGTTCCGAGCTATTCCTTTAAGCTCCCTCAAACTCAAAGCGCGTTTTTTCCCAGGCCTTTATCCTCGGGATTCAGTGCACTAGGCTAAGCTGCGTCAGTCTCAGCCTCATTGTGCAGTCCAGAGATTCTGTCGGCTTCGCCAATCACAGGATGCCCCCACCCCCACCCCCCCCCCCGAAAAAAAAAAAAAAAAAAAAAAAAAAAACGTTCGGAGGAGAGACAATTAGCCCCGTGGAACAGAACGAGTGACAGTGGGGGCGAGGAGGCAAACAGTGAGCCATCGCTTCGCCTCTTATCCCCTGACGGCAGCAGCCAACGGCGGCGCGTGATGACTGGCCCAGATGCGGAAGAATCAGTCAAGCAAGGCTGAACGGACAGCATTGTGAAAACAAAATCCAGTCATGCCGCTGCGAAAAACAGCAACGACATAAAACAAACAAACAAACAAACAAACAAACATGCACACAGATACACACACATACATGGACATTCACATTCCACACACATGGAAAAACAACCCCCACCACACACACACATACACAAACACACATACATACACACACATACACACACACACAGAGCATAATTCAGCTTTATGCTAAATGGTTTGTATTGATGTTGGTTTCCACGCCTTTCGAACTCATGGGAAAATGTGCTCAGCAATATGGATTTCATATAGGGCCATTGTCTGTGACACGTTATGCTTTCCAAGAAAGCTATTAAAAAGTGTCGCTCTGATGAGTTCTTTCAACTCGCGCTGCACCTTGCGAAATTGCTTTTTCCGAGCCAACGTGAATACATTCTCCTTGGTCTGAATCCCCCCTCCCCACACACACATACACACACACACACACACAAACACACACAGACTGATTTCCATCCCAGTACACTACCTCCATCACAACCCCACCCACCGAATTAAACAACTGGCATACAACACTTGGCAGCCCCTGTCAGTCTCCAGAC
>JASCQY010014399.1:0-10330 GCA_030264315.1 Sardinella tawilis
AGCAGGGCAGGATCGGGACAATTTTTCTGGGAGCGGGATGGGACAGGAGTGAAAATTCACTCCCGTGTCACCCTCTACTCCAAGGTGATGGATGTCACCTAAAAATACGTTAGTTTTACATTTTGGAAAATTAATAAAGACGTTACCTTTCATCATTCATCTTTGGTGAATTGCATTGTGAAAAAGAGTCGCCAAATATTCTCTGTCAAATTAAGCCGAAAAGATTGAAGATGTAGCTGCTAGCGTAGTTAGCAGTGATGGTGTCATCCGTTTTTCAGGTTTTTCATCCACTGAAATTCCCGCCTAGAAGCTTCTTGAAAGATTTACCGGTAGGTCAACCGAAAAATGTGATCTGCCAAGATCTTCACATTTGGGGAAAGACAGTCCCAGTCATGACGCTTCATGATATACCAGATTTTTATTCCATGAGTCTAGTCATAAAAAAAAAAATCTGTTGGGATTTGTAGATGAATGTTAGCGCACATTTGCTAGCTGGCTGGTAATGGCAACCTCGTCATAGGCCTCAATAAGGTTATTTATGATTTGAAATAAGTCCAGATTCCAGGTGTGTCCAGATTCCTCTTTGACTTTTACTAGAAGTTACACTGGTGCAGTTCGAAATGTTTCAGCACTGCACTGTACTTGTGTGTGGATAGTGTGGACCTAGATTCTAGGCCTATCATTTACCTTCAAGTCTGGGTAAAGTTAGAATAAATGTGTTCACAGTTTGTCATACCACAGAACAGTGCGTTGTTATTCGCCCTGCCAACTTTGAGGATTTAAAAAAAAAAAAGCCAAATATTTGAAATTAGGTCTCAAAGTCATGGAAAAACAAGCACTTTTTTTCTGCTCTGAAACTGGGGGCGTGTCATTTAGAGGCGCTGGAACCGCTCACACGCAGGAAGGGAACCACCACAGGACTAATGTTAGCAGTGGCCGAGTTCTCTGACTAGCTAAGTTAGCTTGCTGACCACAGTTCATTCATTTTAGTTTTGACACGATTGAAAATACTCCAGTTTCCAGGCTATATTATATGTTGTGGCCTGTTGCACCACCCTCAACCTATCCGATTTTGGCAACTGGCAAAATCTTGTCTAGGAGGAGGAGAGGATACTATGCTCTGTAGTATTTTGAATGTGATTCCAGTATCATTTTTTGGCCATAAACTTACATACTGCTCCTTTAATGTCTTTAGAAGAAAATGACTTATTTTGGTTTACCCCGACTTTCAGTACAGTCAGCTATCTGCAGTGTTGACTAAAGTGAAGCGTTCCTTTGTTCGGCGTGTGTGACATGGGATTTTTTAACATGGAAGTAAATTGAGTCATGAAAGCAAATTAACTTCCACAGCCAATAAGTAGGAAGCCATGGATGACAATAATGGACACATGGGTGGAGAAGAAAGCCGACTGGAGAGTCCCAATGAAGCAGCACTTTTAGCCCTGCTGGAGAAGACTGGCTACAGTATGGTCCAGGAGAATGGCCAACGGAAGTTCGGTGGTCCACCCCCAGGTATAAGAAGCCATTAACCCCAAAGACATGGGATTTAGCAGATAGGAAACACCATCAGTGTGAGGACAAATATATTTGTGTACGTGTGTGTGTGTATGTGTGTGTGTGTGGTGAACAGGTTGGGAGGGCCCACCACCTCCTCGTGGCTGTGAGGTGTTCGTGGGCAAGATCCCGCGGGATATGTACGAGGATGAGCTAGTGCCTGTTTTTGAGCGTGCTGGACGCATCTATGAGTTCCGGCTGATGATGGAGTTCAGCGGCGAGAACCGTGGCTATGCGTTTGTCATGTATACAACCCGCGAGGCAGCTCAGCGTGCCATCCAACTGCTGGACAACCACGAGATTCGCCCTGGCAAGTTCATCGGCGTGTGTGTGAGCCTGGACAACTGCCGCCTTTTCATCGGCTCCATCCCCAAAGACAAACGCAGGGAGGAGATCCAGGATGAGATGATGAAGGTCACCATCATCACCATCATTATTTAGCCTCCTGTGTATTATCATGTTATAGCTCAGCTGTGCTAGCAGAGCTTTCACCTGATACTGCTAGAATAGATGTTGTTATATAGAACATATATCACATGTAAGTGATAACAGTCACTGAATTCGAAAGCTGTAATTCTACGCTAATAATGTGCATGTTTGTGTTTGTGAACAGGTGACTGAGGGAGTTGTGGATGTAATCGTTTACCCCAGTGCTACTGACAAGACAAAGAACCGTGGCTTTGCCTTTGTTGAGTACGAGTCTCACAAAGCTGCTGCCATGGCGCGTAGGAAGCTTATACCAGGTACAGTATACAGTACATACTTATCCAGCACACTCAGAGGTGGCTTGGCATGGCTCTATGTCAGCTTCTTGACACATGCCTCTTTCTTTTGGTTTATTCTCGCTGAACTTGGATATTTTATGCGGGTATGGTGGAGCGACGGTTACGCCTGACAATTTGACTTTGATTTTCCAAACACCAGGCTGTAAGACTGTGTCGCGTTAGAAGAAAACCTTGGCTAAATACCAGACAAACTTTACTTTATATGTTCAATGGGAAAATGAAATGTCAGCAGAATGAATGCTAAAGCGTGAATCACTTTCAAACTAGCTTGTTGCAGGGTATCCGCACGGTAGTAAAAAGTATGAAAAGGTAGTTAATAAAATCAGCCAAAATTAAGGCATTTGAAAGTTAGTAAAAGGTAACAAATGCAATTTGGCTAGGTAGTAAATTTTTCACCATCACCTCAATATATTTTCACATTTGAGCGAAAAATTTGGCTCTACGTGTTTTAACACAATTTAATGAACATTTATATAATATACTGCAAGCAGCACTATAGCGCTGGAGTCTATACCCTACCTACCTACCTATCAGTCAGTGGTAGCATTCATGCCTAATTAGTGAAGTTCATACCCAAGGCAGGAAATAAGTAGGCCTCGTTCATCTGGCACACTGGAAAGATCAAATGCAGTGTGTCAGAGCTTTGAGAATTGAATGTACAGTAAGGTTACTCTTTTTCAAGGCATATAATGCTTCTGTTGTATGTTTAATCAAAAGATCACCAATCATGAGCGCAGACTCAACAGCATTTTCTGTACCCCACTGATTGTACATGGTCCAAGAACATTAGCCTGCATTAGGTCTAGTCGTCAATGTGCAACTTCAAAGCTATGCTACTAGATTTCACAAATAGTCAACTTTTGATGAAGAAGGTTTGCTAAGAGTGCATGCATTTCAGGATGCAGCTGTGCATCATTGGAGTAGAAAATGTGCATATGGCAAGTCTTTTAAACATGCGTATGTTTAAACGTAATGCAACGTAATGTTTATCATGAGTAGACACCCATCAGGTACTTTTAGTCGTTAAACCTTTCAGCCAGAAAACGTGTGATTTCTAAATTTTGCCGGAGAAGGGTTTGGTCGTCATGCAAGAGATTAAATTCTAGGGGAAATACTATAATATAGTACTATAATAGCCTGACAAGCCATCTTATAAGATAAATGTATAGTCTGGGCTGTAATGGTCTTTTACCAAAATTCCAGGTAACTGATTGGGAGTAATTTAATGACTGACAGTCCTTGCCTTGTCTCAAAAATGGATTGTCCATGAGAAAGATGATGGTTTAAGCTCAATGGGTTGAGGATTTTACATTGATAGACCAAACTTGATCCTAGGGGTTGAATTAGCGGTTGCCTTTCACACTGGATAGCTTTACAACTAATCAGAGGAACATCGGCAAAACAGCAAATAGCCTACATTACGTCCTTCTCTGAAATGCCTTTTTTTTGCTCAGCTTTCAAATATAAGCCCAAGTCTAACTGCTCCAAAGCCACTGATGACAGCTCCATAAGGCTGCCCAACGGCTCTCCACAAAGATAGAGCATTCTTACCAAGGCTTGCCTGCTTGTTTCGACTCAGCCTGAAGTTTATCACCTTTTCAGACCCTTTGAGCCCCCCCACACACACACACAAAAAAAGGACAGATGCTTGATGTTGTGTTGGTAGTAAAAAAATATTGCGGAGGTAGTAAAGGGTAGTAAATTCAACTCTAGGATTCCTGCAGATACCCTATTGTTGCCAAATGCCACTCAAACAAATAAACCTGGATGTGGTAACAACTGCTCGCCTCACGTTTGATACCCGAGCCTAACTTCCTGAGCCTGTGTCACTTGGGATGGAAGCATCTGCTACTAATTAATCTAGTAAGCATCTGCTACTAATTAAAAGCCTGGGTTATTTTAAGACTCTGAGAGGTAGCAGGTATTGTTCTGTATTCAGCTGGAGGTGGCTCTTATCAGAAGTATCCCCTCCACCAAAAGGCAAAAGTATCTGTTGTCATCATTGTGTGCTGACTTTGTGTGCAGCCTTGCGCTGCCACAGCTCACTGCTCGCCTGTGGTCCAGCGTTTAAGAGCTGCGGCTGCTGGCACATCCACACAGCTGACACTAAGTACTGCTTGTGGCTTCCTGCTCTTTGCACAGGATTTTTCCACCTTTGCTCAGGGCCTCACTCGCCCACAACTCACAGACTTGGAAACAGGCTACATCCCCGTGCCTCAGTCGCAGCACAGCAAAAATAGGTCAAAGATGCATAGGCTACGGCCCTGTGCCTCTGAGCGGAACAAAAATAGGTTGAAGAAGACATATTTGAAATTGTTACTACTTTTGATGTGATTGACTCATGGGGGATAAATGTGCATTTGTACGAGTAGAAAGTTGAAAAGGTTTCCAATACTGAGGGTTTGCTGAGGTGAAGGGGTGGTGGTGGTGGTGGTGGTGGTCTACGACAGGATGAAGTAAGTTTTTCCCATTCAGTAGTGAATAGGCTCTCTTTGCCATTCATGTGCCCCCGTCACTGGACCAGACCAGACTTGGTTATGTGTGTGTGTGTGTGTGTGTGTGTGTGTGTGTGTGTGTTTCCTTTTCACTCTGGATGGCTGTGCTGTGTGAGTGGTGTTGTGGTTTGACATTTGGAAAAGTGATGATTAAGAAAAGCTCCTTTGTGTGCTGGACTGGGCTGAGCTCAGGGAGAGGAGGTGAGAGAGAGTGATCCCAGACCTGTGCTGTAGAGTCCAAGTCCAGCCACAAGGACTCATGGATCCACACAACTCAATGCTACCTTCCTTGTCATAGAGCAGCCTCTGAATATCGTAATGTAAACGTAGTTGTGTGCTCTTTTAAATGAAGTGTTGGTTTCTTTATGCACGTTTGCATTCGCTTCTGTTTGAATCCACTTGTGAACAACTTTTTAAAACGTCTCTTTCATGGGCTTTTTTAAAGGATGAGAATTCACATGTTCATACAAAAACATTTAGCACACTTTCCGAGTTCAAACTGACAAGTGTCTGATGAGGCAATGAATGAGTTTGTGTGTGAATGTGTGTGTGTGTGTGTGTGTGTGTGTGTTCATAGGAACCTTCCAGCTGTGGGGCCACACCATCCAGGTGGACTGGGCCGAGCCGGAGCGCGACGTGGACGAGGAGACCATGCAGCGGGTGCGCGTGCTCTACGTGCGCAACCTGATGCTGCACACCACGGAGGAGACGCTGCGTGTCGAATTCTCCCGCCTCAAGCCCGGCGCCGTGGAGCGCGTGAAGAAGCTCACCGACTACGCCTTCGTGCACTTCCACACGCGGGAGGACGCCGTTGCCGCCATGCACGCCTCCAACGGCGCTGTGATCGACGGCTCGCCCATCGAGGTCACGCTCGCCAAGCCTGTTAGCAAGGACGGTGGCCGACGCTTCAACGCCCGCGGCGGCTGTGCCGGAATGCTCGCCGGCATGCCCGCACCGGGCCCGTACGGCGATGCCGGAGCCTTCGTCTTCCAGGGCAAGCCGGAGGACCTCGCCGGGATGGCGGAAGGCATCGGAGGCCTCAAACTCATCGCCAACGGTGGCGGCGGCGGCGGAGGGGCCAGCGTGGGCCGTGCCCTGGGCCTGCCGTCGCGCCTCGGCAGCCCGTGCCCGCTGGATGTGGAGCGCTGCGTGTTCCCCGTCCACCCCGGCGCCAACCTGGTGCCCGTGGGCCTGCAGGCGCTCAAGCCCGGGCAGCTGAGCTCGGCCGTCAGCCTGCTGGAGTACCACTGCCTGAAGAACGGCTGGGCGCCGCCCGACTACTACCTGTACTCCACGGCGGCCCAGGAGGGCAAGATGCTGCTCGTCTACAAGGTGGTGATCGGGAGCGCGCGCAGCAGCTTCATGCCTGACAAGGTGTGCACCGTGCTGGAGGACGCCAAGGAGCTGGCCGCGCAGCACGCACTCTGGAGCCTGGGTGAGAGACGGAGACACACACACACACAGAGATACACACACACACATGCTTGTAGACATTAGGATACATTTTGCTGAACCACCACAGAAAGCAGTTGATGTCTGATTAATGATGCTGGATAATCTCTAAAAATGTGAGGAATGATTGTATAGTGTCATGCACAGGGAAACAAACACAATGCTGCAAACATTTATTAACATAAACATTTAGAAAGTAAAGTGTAAAAAGGGCGAGAGATTCTGTTTATGCAGTGTGTCTATAGATTTCATGGAACCTGTGTGTGTGTGTGTGCGTGTGTGTGTGTGTTTTCCCATGATCAGATTGCCCCTTCCTGGGCCAGGGCTCCCCAGGCAGCTTGTCTCCCCCAGCCCCCTCCTCGTCCCCCGGCCTGCTGTCCTTCGGCTGCCGGCCCGTGCCCTACCCCAGCTACCCGCTGGCCCCCCTGTCCCCTCCCCTGCCCCTCAGCAGCGGCCCCGGTCAGAGGATCTACCTGCCCGGCCAGGCCCCCTACTACTGAGCCCTGCCAGCCATGCTGTGCTGTTGCATAGCGCTGCTTTTAACCACTGTACAGAGTTCCACAGGTTCTGGGTTCTCAGGGGTATGGGAGTGGGAAGGGGGGGGTTTGTAGCATCAATTAAGTGGTCAGCCGCCATAGTTCTCAGGGATATTTGGCACTTATGTTAGGACTGATTTTGGTTGTGTTTGGTTGCGTTCCTATCTTTGCTTTTCCTATTTTAACTTTAACTCCTGTGAAAGACACTGTTGTTGTGATACGCATAAATAGCAACCTATTTTATATACACTTAATAATTTTACATTTTGTATATACAAGTTACTGCGATAACATTGCAGGTGATAAAGGTTCTATATTTATTTTTTACATTTGTAACTTTGCAGGGCCTCATTTACACACCACCACTGTGAATGATGGACCTAATATGCCTGTTGCCCTTGGCAGTGATGAAAGAAAGAAAATAGATTATTACAATTTTGGTTTATGTAGAACATTTATTTCAAATAGGATTTAATTTAAAAGATTTAATTTGGCAGATTTTGTAGCTTTTTTATATGTCAACATATTATGGTTTAAGTTTGAAAACGTACCTATTTAATTTTGATAGAACCAATGTTGCTTTATTTAATATAAATATGTATTATTGTCCACCCACTGTGTCCTTAAAATACCAGTTTTTAAAGTAATTATAAGTATTTATTTATTGAAATGTTACAAAAGCACAACTTGTGCACATCAGTCAAATCCCTAACAACGAATAGAAATCACGTTAACAATTCAAAATTAGCAATATGGTCATAGAGAAAATGTTCCATGTATTTAACCATACTTGTATACTTTTATCACAGCAATTCACATTTCCAAATTGATAGAATATTGATATAATTAGATGCCATTGGACTGTCCATTTCTGTCTAATTTTACTTCAGACACAAATCCATATACTTTTGGTTGTTTCATTCATTTCTGTTTGTTGACACATTATAGTCTCCTGCAATGTTTCAGTACTATGAATTTTGCCATGTCCAGATGTATTGTATGCATGTGAAAAGATAAAGGAAGGAGCAGAAATGTCTGCTGCAAAGAAAAGCCTTGCGCTCACCTTGACATCGCAACTCTCCAAATGCTTTGCTCTTTTTTGCCTTTCATTTGACCCGTTTCCCCACAGTTTTGTCATCAGTAGCAGTAGTAACTTCACTCCACTAGCTTTGGATTTCGTTCTTTTTTTTCTCCTTCAGTTTCAATTGTTCTGATTTATATATTGTGTTATGGTCAGCAGGATGTCAAAATTGAACTGTTTGCTCAAAGCTTTTAAATTTTGATCATGTTGATTGAATAAATAAATTAATTAATGGATTACGGTCTAATAGTTTGTCTGTCGTATGTGTGGGTGTGTGTGAGAGTGAGTTTTGTGTGAAGTTTGTGTAATTTCTGTTTTTAGCTGTAACTAGCCACATTACTTTGGCATTACAGATGCGCAGTTGCGCACTAGATGATAATATTTCAGTTATGCACCCTGGCCCCCACAGTAATTGATTATGAATGGGTGATGACATGTTATTGTTTTCCAATATAGTTTTAACTGCATGTTTATCTGGCTAAACCCTGACAAAAGATGACCAAAAATTAATTTAGGCTACTGGCTGTCAAGTAAGTATTTTTAAATAAATAAATACATACATAAAAGCCTCTATACAGACTAGAATCTCAACAGTTGGTTGCTCAGAAACAGGACTTTTACCACCACAGCGATTTAAATGAGACCGATGAAAAGGTTTCTTATGTAACTACTGGTAAGATTAGAAAGACCGGTGGAGTAGGTTTCCAAAATAGCCTGGCAAACGTCACGACTCTCCTCCGACGTGACGTCACCCGGAAGAAGGGATCCAAAAATGGCTTCGATTCGCTGTCGGCGAGACCCGTGTGGATTCATTTGTTTATTATTGACATATTTTAGCGTCTTTTATGCTGACTATGTGGTTATTCAGTATGTGCTAATCCCTGCATACTCGGGAAGGTACGTGTTATTAAATCATGAATACACCGTAAAGCATCGGGTTTTGTGTTGAGGATCTGCTAGCCACTATATCTCAGCGATGTTGTGATGATACTGTTGAGACTGGAGACGATGGTTGGTTGCTGCTACGGTTGGCATCTGATGCGACTGCTGTGCCACGATTAGTTATCGACTCACGGCTATATGCAACTTAATTTTTGGTGATTAAACGAACTATAATGCGATAAAACGATACCATTTCGTGTTGCTCTCTCTCAAGCTGTTTCGATGCTGATGTTGTGAAACATAAGCTCATGACTAATGAGAGGCTACATCTCTCCCTCCCTCCCTCTCTCTCTCTGTCTCTGTCTTCTCCAGTGTGTGGTGCCCGCTGCACGGCTCTGTGTTTAATGTCATCTTACTGCTGCTCCTTGCCTGTCATTCCAAGGCGGTATTCTCCGATCCAGGTGAGTGTCTTTATCATGCAGTGTCATTATTTCATTATCTGCACTCATAGATCAGGGCAATTGTGTAGTAATTTCAATTTGAATGTTGGGGTGCAAGTCGGATCATAATTTATCAATACCCTAAACCACCTAACATTTATTGTTTTTATTGCTTTAAGAAACGTAAACATTTATCACTGCTGATAGCCAGGGATCTGCTCAGATCAAATCTACATGTTCTTACAGCTGGCTGATTGGGAGGTTCTACAGCCTGCTGAAATAGTTAGATATTGGCGGAATCTCAATGCCCCATAAGCCCTATGCCCTGATCCCTCAAAGACAACTGATTGATTCATTCTTGATAGATTGGTGTCGGATAAGACTTTCAGGGCAGGGAAGACAGGAGGCTTCAGATCTTACTCCTCAGAATGAGTGAATGTAAAGCAAGAGAATGAAATGCTAAATACAATCAGGTTCCACAGTTTTTGACTAAATCAACAGGGCGAGAGTGTGGTTTTTTTTTCACACTATTTTTCTGCTGTGTGAGCAGGTATGGTGCCTCTGCCTGAGACAGCAATCGACTTTTCAGACCTGAGATCACAATCAAACCGCATGAATGAGAGGGTAAATTCTCTCTCTCTCTTTCTCTCTCTCTCTCTCTCTCTCTCTGTGTCTCTCTCTCGTGTGTGTACTGTATGTATGTACAGTACTGTATGTGTGTGTGTGTGTATACGTTTATGTTTGTGTATTGTTGAATTTGTCAACAAATTAAGAATTGAAATATGTCCTGTACTACATTTTATGTCTTAATAAAGTGTGTGTGTCGTGTATGGTTAAGTCCATTTTTTTCAATTGTCTGTGTGTGTGTGTGTGTGTGTGTGTGTGTGATTATATCTTCTAGGGTTGTGAGGGCTGGACAGTATGCAGTAGATGTGAAACATATCGGCCTCCTCGGGCACACCACTGCAGGGTGTGTCAGCGCTGTATCAGACGCATGGACCACCACTGTCCCTGGTAAGTGGAGTATTATACGCACGCGCACACACACACACACACACACACACACACACACACACACACACACACACACACACACACACACACA
>JASCQY010014448.1:0-10326 GCA_030264315.1 Sardinella tawilis
TTTGAACAACAACTGTTGATCTCACCCACAGGCTTCAGCGCTGTGAACGGTCCAATTCCAGACTATACAATTCATGTATACAGTTTGGCTTGCCAGGCTAGCTTAACCCTCTTGTGTTCCAGTACATTTTTTTGTTTTCTTAAAAACTTAATTCTTAAATACTTAATTTTATTGGATTCAGTTAATTCAGATTCAGTTTATTGGGTCAGTTAATATGCAATAAATGCTTTCAGGCTACAGTCTTACTGACAGATCAGATGGACAATGTGTTTGTGTTCACTTAGACAAACATAAACACAACCCTCACTCCTTATTTTTGCTCCCAGTGACAGCCTCCATAACCCTATTTCCTATACAATCTCTTCCTCATTCAGTGAAGCCTACAGGCCATAATTAGTGTTCTAAAGTAACAGATTTTTAATATTCAAGAGAGCATACGTTTATAAGAGGACTGTTACATAATTTTATGATAATCACTGATAATATGTATTATCTCAAGTTAAAAATGCTACGGTTATATTTGACTGGACTGGACCACCAAAGTTCTAACCATGAAACAGACCCAATGGGAGGAGGGTGACATTGGTAAACGTATCTTACTTGTAAATTACACTTCTTGCGAGAAAGATGAGTTTACAGTAGTTCACTAATCCATATTAAATTATTGGTTCTGCAACATAAACTCACTCTGTGCCAGATATGTGATTGGGTCCTGTGTTTTTGGTGATTTATTATGGCCTGCAGTGGGCAGCTTATTAGATCTGACACTGACCACTTCACTGACATGATTGAACTGAAGGAGACCTTCACCAAATACTTATATTCTCAGTCTCACAAGACTTTTGGCACATTTAGGCTCTACAGAACTCGCATTTCCTCAGGCATAGTGACCAGATCTCCCCTGGGCCCTGTCCTCCAGGATGAGATTACAGTGCAGGCCTATGCAACTCTGTCTGCTCGTCTCTCCCCCAGCACAACCGCGGGCCTGTGCTCCTGGGCCTGCCCTGAGTGTGGATAATATCATCACAGCCCAGTGTGTCAAACAGAGGGGGCCGAATGAAGTCTCCCAGCTGGACTCCCAGCCAATGGCAACAGCGTCCCCCCGCTCCCCTCTTGGCTCACAGCTCAAGCAGCAGCCATCTTGTGTCTCTGTCGACGCGCGGGGCTCCGGCCGCCCAGGCCAGACAGAGAGCAGGCCCAGGAGAGGAGGCGGACGGCCTGGGACCCACGGGATTGGAAGCCCCCCACAGGGTAAGACTCTGGCTCAGGAGGACACATCCTATCAGTGTCTACTTCTGCTCACTCACACCTTACTGCCGTTCCATAGCTGCTGTGATCAGTAGGGAATCTAGTAAGAAAAACAGATGGTTTGTGGGTGTTGGTGAGACTTAGATCAAACTTTAGATCTCACACACACACACACACACACACACACACACACACACACTAAAAGACAGTTGATTTATAAGCTTTACCACATTCATAAGCTTAAATGTTATTGCATTTCTACAAACAGAACAACTTACGAACCTCTCTCTACATATACTGTAGACACACACACACTCTCTCACACACACACACAGTCAGGTCTCTTTCCCTCACACATATGGGCCAGTTTCACCTTTTTTGAAGAATAAATTCATTTTCTCTGGTGCATTAGTTCTGCTGCTTGCTAGCGCTCTCATAAGCCCACTCATCTGTAAATCAAAACAGGATGTAAATCACTGAGTTAACTGCTGACATTCATGAGTGTTCTTCCCCCCCTCAACACATCCACCCACCCATCCACACACACGCACTCACTCACACACATACATACACACACACACACACACACACATCCATCCACCCACCTATCTCCACACACACACTCCCATCCACACATCCCCCCCCCCCACTCCTGTGTGTCAGATGGCTGTGCGTCGGTGCTGCTGGCGTGCCTGCGGTGCCAGTGTGCTGCCTTGGCTGTGGGGGTGCTGCGTCTGTGCTGCTCCTGCCTGGCAGGGGTCTGTGGCAGCTGCTGCCGGGGCTGTGAGCGCTGCTGCGCCGCTCTGCAGGACACGCCGGCCGAGGACCTGCACTGCCCCGCCCGCTGCTACAGCCACTGCCACGCCCTCCTGCTGGAGCCCTGCTGCGAGCCCCTGCAGTGCCTGGACATCTGCCTGGAGTGCGCCAAGCTCTGCCACTACGGCTAGCAGCTAGGGGCCCACCGCCTACTGCCCACGCCAGCCTGCCTGCCTGCAGGCCCAGGGGCCCTGAAACACCTGGAGGAGGGCACAGTGTTTGATACCTGTGGAAGGTGAGCAGGAAGATCAGGCACAGGGGGACCACACACTGCCGTGCTATGGGCGCTATGCTTCACTCTACTGTACAATACTACTGGGCCACTGGCCAGCAGTCACATGAACTGATGTGATTGATGACACAATGAGGAACATGAAACTGCTTATGTTTCTCTGCAATATCAGTGAGATCATTCTTTTAAATTGTCCCTAATGTAACATAAAGCTTTGATTTGTTGATTTGTTTTTGTTTGCACTTGGATAATGTTTTTGTTTTTCTGAACACATGCACTTTCTTCCTTCAAAGGCCCATTTGACATAATTTATAGATGTCGTTCTATGTCATTGTACTGTAGTTTGCACTTGACACTTCTAGGGTACATGCCTAAGTGCAAGTAGTTTTATCATTCCAGTCAAGGTATTTTGTCTATGTACAAGACCTAAACTGCAAACGCCTAGAGTCATTCTGTAGAATTATGCGTGTAGATATCCAACTGACAAGTCTCCCTCCATTGATCACAACATGCCACTCCCCTGTTCATACACTATTCAGTTCTTCACCTGCCTACAGGATTAGAGTGTGGAAAGGCAGATTAGATGGTCTGTTCATACAGTTATAGGTAAACAGAATCAACTGTTTTCCTCTTACCTCTGTGCGATTCCTAATGCAGTGCTCGTTTTACAGGAGCCGGAAAAACTCTTGTGTTCATTGGCGCTGCTTTGATTGACAGCTCAGGAATTGGAGTCACACAAATAATGGGCACGAGGCCTGGAGAGCGCCCTGTCTTGAGAATGCTTGTGTCGTCTGTGCCTTACCTTTCAAAGCAAGCTTTTGAACATCACTTCCCTCTGTCGCCACGCATCCTCTGCTGTTTCACAATTACAAAACAAAATCTACAACCTCCTCCATCAAAACCGCAGTTTATTTATGGCGTCTGAAGTTGTCTGGAGAAAAGAAATGATCTAATGAAGCATTTAATAGTGGAGCTGTCAGATGTGCCTATCTATTGGGGAACGAAAGAGACAACAGCGATAAACAGAGCACAATTTGAATATCTAACATTAGAAGCTGCCAGAAGACGGCAGATCAAAGGCAGGAGGAGACATGGCAGTGGGTGGGGACGGCAATAAGAGCCTTTTGATTTGCACATATCTGAAGAGCTGCCTCTCATTTCCATGGGCTGCCTGTCTGTGGGGCTCCGTACAGTCAGTGGGCCATACTAGCAGAGGGTCGTTACCACAGGATCAGGTCCCAGCCAGCCAGGCGGCAGCTTTTAAAGCTCTAATGCATTTGGCATGCTGCTCCAGTGGCAATATCAGCATGCTTAAAGCTTTCCAGAAACACACTGCTCAGTTGCATCAAGTTTCATAAACACACTGCTGTTAAAGTATCAAGAATCTCTTTCATTTTCATGTCATGTTTTTAGACATCTGTATCCATATAGCATTAGCTGCTATTAGGAACAAAGGACTTTACAGTAAAAATAACAAAATGAAATCCAAATTTTATCATCATTCTTTGAGGATTCTATAGCCAAGTATACTGGTAATTCAAATAAAAATATTTTGTATCCTAAGTCTATAATTTGAGGCTGGTGGTAGCAGGTTTTGGGTCTGCTTTGGACAGGCAGGGAAAAGCATGTGGAGTGGCAGTCCTGCAGATGGAGCCATGTTTTCTAAAGTTACACACACACACACACACACACACACACACACACACACACTATGATCACAATAATGTACCAACAATTGCACCAACACATGGAGCCTGCTTCAAAGATGAACAGTAAATGACTGACAGGAATAGTCACAATGTGACTAACTGAGGCCTTACTTAAACCATTTGAGTTAAATAGATGGCGTTACTCCCTGGCGTTACTGTAATTAAGGGAACGTCTAAGTATTTTAGTTTCTCTGTTTAATATATTTCATATTAAAAAATCACACAAATAAAATTACTATGAATAATGAAATTAGTTATTTAATCTTATATCTTATCTTAATAAACCATTCCTTCATAATTTGTTCAATAAACTATTTATTTCAAAGACAAAGAAATAGGCCTACACATATTTTTATTTCCATTATTTACAAATAAATAATGTATTTTTTTATTTCAACAAAAAAAATTGATTAACCTTTAGCCAACTCTTCTTCTTTTTCACTCTTCAATTTTGTTTTAACATGTTGCTTAAGTTCCTCTGCGTTTACCTAAATGTGTATCTGTTTTCATTTCATTATTTCAATGTACTGTATATGTTTCTAGTCATGTTTTCTTATCTGCGTATGTGTGTTTGTCTATGAGTTGCTTTGAAGCACTTGAAGTCATGCTTTCCAGCTGCTGCACTCTGTAAGGCTAAGGCTGGAATAACTCTGAATGCCTATCATCCCTGGCAAAGGCAGAATTAGTATAGGTCGCATCCTGTACGCTGAAGGTCTTCACTGAGGCCTCATACTCTGGGCATTTATCATCCGTCTCATCGGTGGTCCCCAGATCCTGTTCACACACAAGAACACATCAAGAACACATCTTGGTTATGGAAATACATATAGTCTCTGTGGTAATGTAGGAACTTCAGGGAATGCTATAAAGCCTAGCAATGAAAGACTGAAGGGGATTTGTTGACGATGGCGTCTTATGAGTTAAATGACACCTAGGCAACAGGAATGTGAGCAGGTGGTAAAATCTGACCAGTTGGTCCTTTTCGTGGTCCACGCCACACCAGCACTGTCTTCTGAGGCTCTCTGAGCAGAAACAGAAGAGGTCACACACGGGCCGGATGAGTCCAGGCTTCACGTGTTTGGGATCGGTCCTGCCTGGCACCAACAGCCAGAGAGGAGAAGCAGAGGTCAACTCCCAACTCACCCAACGATTGTAGCATACAATACAACAGATTTCCACAGGGATCACCTCCACAATGCAAAGGTTATTTATTTGTCATCAGTCATCTAAAGTCCACATCACATGTGTTCTGTGTCAAAATAGATTTAAGAATGTAGTAATCTGACAGTTTTTTGGATGCTAACACCCTCCAACATCTGGACAATTTCTTTTACCCACAGTGTGTGGCTCAGCAGACTGGTGTTTTTTCCCCAAGACATTATTTAAAGAAGCCCAAAGATAAGCCCAAAGTTTTGCTTGCAGTCATTCAAGGTTAACTAATGCAATGCTGAAGCACCTGTCAGAAAGGTGATGATCAGCCCTACGATGAGCGTGCTCAAGAAGCCCACGGCGCTGTAGTACAAATAAGACATGGAGTACCAGGACTCAGCCAGGGCTGACCTAATGGAAATAAAGTGCTGTTAAACACACACATGGATAGTGTACTAACTCACAGGTGTCTGCACATACAGCATCACACACATTGTGTACATCAAGCAGATATGGTGATCGTTTGGAGTGGTATGCATAACCTCCACATGTCAAACACATTTTGGCAGCTCAGTCCAACTCTTCAATGTTACTGCCTTAAGCCCAAAACATGTCAATATCAGTCTTAAAGGAGCTGTATGTTTTAAATGTTAAAACACCTAAAAACATAGAAATAGCAACAGTGAGCCCGGTTAACACAGACCTCAAAAACTGTTTATGATCAGGTTTTTGAAGTTCTGAAGAAATCTGATTATTCAAGTGCCCATGTAAACAGAATAAACTGATATTCATAATCGGTTTGTTGCTGTTATCGGTTTATGAGAAATACGTTTAACACACCCAGGTTTTTGTCAATATTCTGATTTCTTCGAGACATGTATCCACCATAATCAGGTTTATATTGTTTTTTTTGGGACACAATTGACAAGCATACAAACTTGAAGAATTCTGTTAACAATTGACCGAATCATGTAAACCTGCTTGGCTTTGGTTATCGGTTTTCTTAAATGCATATAAACAACTAAAAACAGATTATTACAGTTATCAGTTTATTGTGGTCGTGTAAACTGGCTCAGTATAGATGCAAACATATTGATGTAAAGTCACACCCAAGAGCAGTGTTGTCTAGATATGCGAGGACATTAGCATGCAAACCAATATGGGCTCAGCTGTCCTGTGAGAAGTACTGTACGTGGCCACATGTGAATGCAAAAGCTGTGTTCAAGACACTACCCCTTTACTTGAAACTAAAAGTAGACCTACTTCATGAAAACGCCACATCACATCTTTCCAGTAAAATGTAGTAGTAGATTCTCAGTAGGATCAAGATGTGAAACTATAAGGTGATTCTGCTAAAGCACACAGGCTCCGCTACAGACAGCTGTGCTGGGCAGGGCAGGAGGATGAATCAAGGAGCCCAGTAATTGGTGCTTTGTGACGATAAGCACAAAAGCAGATGGTGATAGATTCAAGCAGTCCTGCAGTCATGCGTATCCATAATAAACCATACCGCATCAATCCACCAAGACCTAGAGGACCTGTCTGTCTGTCTGTCTGTCTGTCTGTCTGCTTGCTTGCCTGTCTGTCTGTCTGTCTGTCTGTCTGTCTGTCTGTCTGTCTGTCTGTCTGTCTGTCTGTCAGGCCCTGCTTTAACAATGGCCTTCCTGTCTGTGGGGCCTATCAGGCTCCGCTATGGCATGTGATGCAGTGATGAGCGGGACAGATGCGGCCTGGTGCCTGGTGCTGTGCGCACATGCATACTGTACTGTACATACACACCCGTGGGTGGTGGGCGCTGCAGTGCTGGTGAGGACTGGTGGGAGGGTTGTGTTGATGGCTGTGGGGAGGAGGGAGGCGTTCACTGCACAGCCCTCTGTGCTCAGGGCCAGAGGGAGCGTGTGGAGGGGTGAGGCAGGGTAGAGGAAGGCGCCGATCCCCACCCAGAAGGACACCGCAATGCCCAGCACCAGACCCCCCACTGCTCCCTGCATGGAGACACACACACACACACACACACACACACATACAGTACATACACACACACACACACACACTGTCAGCACTGGACTCTGGCTGCTCTTAAATCACACTCCACATTCTAACTGGACCTTTGCAGATGCAGCTTAGAGGGCAGGGCTGACGCAAGGCTACACTTAGTGCACCATTAATGATCTACCATGCTGAGAGGACTCAAGACAAAACAAGAGCAAGAACACTAACATCTCCCATACTGAATCACAAACATGCATCCATAAGCAGTGTTGGGAGATTTTAGATTGATCAGCTCTGCAGCACGTGGACAAAAATACAAAACAAAAAAAAAACACATTATATAAGTGCCAGTAATCTTAATGAGGACTGTGTAGTACTGTTTATGGGGAAATGTATTGTCATTTTCAATTACCATATATTCATGTTCTGACTATAGTTTTGAAACTATCAAAGTGCTCTAAATTGACTATATACAGTTGGTAGCTAGCACTGAATGCTCATGAAATTCTGTTCTCCTAGCACTCCATATCCTATTGTTGTCTATTGTTCATTCTAAAATGAATTATTGTTCCTGTTCTAGCTGACAGGCTAGTCTGGCTTGTGCGTTTCCTCCAGCGTTGGTAAGAAACCATAAGGGAACCAGTGGACAGCAGAAAGTGTTAACTGACCTTGGAGTTGGCGCAGGGGAAAAGAATGCCGAGAGAAAACAGGCCTAGCATGGGTCCTCCGCACATACCATGGATACTTAGCGCTGCCTGAGGACGAGAGGCAGGAAGGGAGCATTAGTGTGGGAGCGGAAAGGTGCGGAATGGGGGAGAGCAGCAAGTAGAAGAGCAGCAGCAGCGGCAGCGGCAGCAGCAGAGCTCTGAACTGAGCTACAGTTCTCCAGGGGAGGGGGCAGATTTATGACGGGCAGGCAAAGATGGAAGCTCCATCACACGCTAACACTAAGGACAAATTGCAGTAGTAAAAAACATACTTGTAAAAAAAAAAATGTTCGATGAGCAAAAAAATCCATTGACAAAAATGTGCAAAAATAGTCAAACATTTTATTTTGAAATAATAATGTCACCTGCACAATGCCTCCCATGTAAGATGCTGCAATGGCCATGGAAGTGCAGCATATGCCAAAGACGACGCCTATCAGAGAGGGAGAGACAGACATCAGAGCACTGGTCCTGCAGGATGCCCACTATGTACTGAACATGTGCCTACAGTACATCTAGTGAATGCATGCACTGTATGTAGGCCCATGCGGCACAAGCCCAAATAGCATCTAGCTCTCATTGGGATGCACTGATTGAAGGTAGAAAGTATGAGTATGGATGTTGGAATGATGTAATATTCATTGATTTCATTGGACTGTGAAATTGCCAACACCTTTCTAATGTGCTGCTCTTAACTCAGTTAACTCTCCATGTGGTGCACAAAGGGCTTTAATACTTCTGGAAATCAAATGATTCTTTCTTACACAGTCCTTTGCTGATCCAGGCAGCAGTCTGGTTTGAGATGTTCTTACAGCTCTGGCTCACAAAGTCCTCGTAAGTGACTGTGGCCAGGGCATTAATGCTGGCTGCAACAGTGCTGACACGTGGAGAGAGTACAACAAAAAAAAAAACAGAATTTCACTGTCAAGTTTAGTCTATGGCCAACATGTTACCACAAGGTCAAAGTCAGTTTCATCTTACTAAAAAACATGTGCAATCCAATGGTGTAATTTATAATGGTTCAAATCAACCTCTGTGGTTCAGTGTGCTTCAAACAAGATCAGATGATGGCTGAACATAAAGCTGAGACAAACATCAAAGCTGATCTCTTGCGTGAAAAGATGAATATGGAGACGTTCAAACCTCAGGGTCCCACTGAAAGCACAGGCCACAAAAAGGCCCGGCAGGCCAGGGTAGTCCCCCAAGATGTCCATCACAAAGTAAGGCATGAGCTACACACAGAGCAAAGCTTTGTGAGTCTAGTTCAATTACACATAACATTAGGCTTTCTTTCATTTCTTAGACTTCCAATTTAACATACTATATAAGAAAATATGGAGCATACATACATACATACATACATACATAAATTGTATGCAATTATTTCCTTGTGCATCAAATAATACCAGTTAGACACATGATCCATGTGAAGTCAAACTTAAGCCATGAAACTGTGGCTCTGCAGACTGGTGGGCAGGTGCAGCTGAGGTCAGACGATGGTGGTGAGTGAGGAGAGCTCACCTGGTCAGGTGCCTGGACCAGGGCGGCGCTCCAAGGATCACAGGTTTGATAGTAGGCGTACATAATGAGGCCCGAGAACACAGCACACACCAGGATAACCAGCAAGCCCAGCAGGTTAAAGTACAGCGCTCTGGAAGCACAGGGCAGAGGCAGACAAACAGACGGTCATCTTTTAATGAATCACTGAACACATGAAATCATAAAACACTGCCTCATGCCTTTGCATTTTGATTTGAAACTGGCAAAAATGGACTTCTTTGGGTTCTACATTTTGGCTTTCAAACCGTCACAATAAAGAATCAAGCTTCATCATTCAGTTTCATTTTGTCAGATACAGCTTGAGTAAATGGGGCCTACAGAATCTATATAGTATAGTATAGACATGCATATATAGCCGTATAGGCCAGGGCTCCTACAGTCGTGCGTGAGTCTCTGTCTTGCAGGAGATGCAGCGCTGGATGGTGGACTGATTAACCCCATAGATCCCCAGCCAGGTGAACGTGCCGCCTATGGAAACAGTCCAGAAGGTGTGTCGCCTCAGGGGGTCAGGATCAAAGCTGCATTAACACAAGACAATCCAATCCAATAGGTTTGTCTACATATAAAAGGTTAAGCATCTAAATGAGCAAAAAGAGCTCAGGTGGGTCTGATGCAGGCAGACTAATATGTTTGGCTGGGAATGTGTTCAGCTGGTAGTGTTTTGCTGTTGCTGCATTTTAGATTTCTGGAGCAGAGCATTAAAGGTGGAGACTAGATAGCTCATGGAAATGGCAGCTATTTCGAATAAAAAAGACCACATTCCATCCAAATCATTTCAGGGTTTAGAGGATAACAGAACAGAATCTTTTACCATTACAAATATTTACATCAATTCCTTAAAGCAACACTCCACCATTTGTGGAAATATGTTCATTTTCCATCTCCCCATGAGCTAATTCATTGAGCCATACCT
>JASCQY010014473.1:0-10323 GCA_030264315.1 Sardinella tawilis
AAAAAATGATCATTGTTGGTTTGTATGCTTTGGTCTGAAGAGTAATCCACACGAATTGGTGAGAATGTACAATCTTGATGCTATATTCTAAATAAATCGTCGCCTGTAAGGGCGAGACTTGCATAGTGTACCTTTAAATTCTGCATTTCTCTTAATATGAATCAAATTCCAGATGCGTTGACTTTATTATGTTCATAATTCTTACAAATCGATTTCTTAAAATTCATTAAAATGCTGGTTACCATTTTGGAACAAAGCTCTTATTTGCATATGATTTTTTTTTTTTTTTTTGAACTTTATTGCATATGATTTTTTTTTACATACAGGATGCCCCTGGAGCTCTTATCCAATATGTCCTTGTGAACGTGGATTTCCCGGGCCACCTGGTGTAATGGGTCCATCGGGACCTGCTGGACCTCGTGGTGAAATGGGTCCATCAGGACCGGCTGGACCTCAGGGTGAAATGGGTCCATCAGGACCGGCTGGACCTCGTGGTGCAACTGGTCCTACCGGATATACTGGACCTCGGGGTGAAATGGGTCCATCAGGACCAGCTGGACCTCGGGGTGAAATGGGTCCATCAGGACCTGCTGGACCTCGGGGTAAAATGGGTCCATCAGGACCAGCTGGACCTCGGGGTGAAATGGGTCCATCAGGACCTGCTGGACCTCGTGGTGGTGCTGGAAGTCCAGGGCCTTGTGGTGAACCTTGTCCTCCTGGTGAGCTTCCTGGTTACCACAATGGTCATGTCACAATATTCACTATGACTATTTTACCTACAGTAAAATCACCCAGCTTTATCCTGTGATTTATTTCAGTGTAATGAAGCATCTAAGTGACACTGTGACACTGTAGTAACCAGTTGCCTTTATTTTGATGCAGATGCCTCAAAGGATATCACTCAACTGATTGCCATAGTAGGATGTGTGCTGGCTGTCTTGGATACTGTTGTTCTAATTGGCACCTTGTTTTATCAGTCAAGGTCTGTTTAACTCTCTGTAATACAGGTGATTGTTACACATTTGCGTACATTTAGGGTTTGTTTCAGAACAAATTCATAAATGTCCATAAAACATGAAACGCTAAATAACTGAAATAGATTCATGATGACAGAAGCTACAGTATACTAAATGTTTGTCTGCACTCAAGTTTCGGCAAAGAGCTGTCCTCAGTGTCAGCTGTTTGCCGAAACACCTTAGGCATGTGATCAGTTTAAATGAAAATACAATAGGCCTAATTGTTACTTGAGAGTGTGTTTATTTTTCTTTAATCAAGTTTATTTTCTTTTCCTTACCCAAAGAGTCTATTTTTGTTTAATTTAAGCACATCCATCTTCTTGACTTGAAATTCATTTTGCCAAAGTCTAAGCACTTGTTAAAGGAGAACGCCGGCGTTTCCGAACCTACATTCCAGTTGAAGCAGTGGTGGAGTACGAGCTAAAAATGAGCCGAAACGATGCTACCTGAACGGAGTTATGGCAGTTTTAGCAGGGCAGCAAAATAGCGTAGCAATATGGGCACGCTTCTAACATAAAAGCTACTGTATGTAAACTGCCTGCCCCCATTGCTACGCTGTTTTGCTGCCTCGCTAAAACCGCTATAATTCCGTTCAGGTTGATCGTTTTGGCTCATTTCTTGGCAGCTTGATGTACTTGACCACTGCTTCCACTGGAATGTAGGTTGGGACTCGCAGGCATTCTCCTTTAACTGTCTATGCCAATACAGTTGTTAACGTGGGTTTATATTGGCCAGTAGTAGTGCATGTACAGTAAGAGGACCTGATGTATTTGATTTATTTCCACTGTGTGATCTGTGCAGGGTTAGAAGAAGAGATGCACTTGACTCGAGAGCACATACACAGGTATGTAGCTCCCCTCTCTTGAGACTGTCTTGCTGTGTCTATATTCTACTAGCCTGACACATCAAATAGGCCTACTTTGGCCGTGTCTCAAATCGTGCACTTGCACACTTCAAACACTGTTTATACTGCTACTTACACGCCACTCTCTTCACGTCGGAAATGCACGCTATGGCTGTAAATGTGCAGTGCACTCACTGTGCGCTACGTTGCAGTGTTGCAAACGTGGCATTTGAGACTCAGCCTTTCACTTTGTAACTGGTTTTACAGATCGGTAATAAGAGGGTCGTCTGTGGTAATAGGTTGGTAAAATCATGGTCACAACTCATATCTGCTCACATTACTGAATAATAGGACTAACTGAATGCATTTTGCTGTGCACACCTATAACCAGATGTCGATGGTATTATTGAACCAGAGTGGTGTGGAGCAGTGTGCAAGGAAATAGAAGTGGATGTCAAAATAAAAGATCTACTACTCTACTTCCTCTCACCATAAATAACTGTGTGGGCTGCGGAGATGACATAGGTCAAAAGTTCAATGATGTAATGGCCGCTAAACTGACCAAAGTGGTGGATATGAAAAGCAATTTTTTTTGTGGAAGAGTTTTATGTTCTATTTTAGGCTTACTGTCTTATGAAAAGCTAACAGTGCTAATTAACATTATTTTGGTATCATCTTTGGAACTATTTACTAGTTTAACATTAATGTTAAAATGGTATATTTGTAGCTATTACACTGCAATTAAATTGCAAGAATACATTTTAAAGTTCATACTGTATATTTTATATGAAAGTACATTACTGGCTAATTACTTGAAATTAATATTAAATCTTTACCATTTCATTATTTTATTTTCCATAGTTTCATTTAAGGCTTTATGCTCAAATCTTACCATAACAACAAGTTGTTATTACTACTTTGTTAATTATTAATTACCAACAATTAGTGGATTACTGATTAGAAATAACATTCAATTATTAGTTAGTAATTATAATAATTTGGCCATTATTCTGTTATTATTCAGTAACGCAAGCTGTCATGAGTTATTATGAGATTCTACCAACTTATTACCACAAAACTACCCTCTAATTACCAATCTGTAAAGTAAAGCGCAACTAACCTATCCATTGGCATAAATTCGCCTCACAGTGGGCAGATACTCTTTGGTCATAAGGTATGTTACGTTCTGCTTTGAATTAAATGTTATCGCTTTCAGCCCTCCTTCTGTTCACTCATTGGCCCGTCCAAGCTCAGAGACAGGGCGAACCAAAGTGTACAGTATACGGTTGGCTCCCTGACCATTGGTGGAGCTAGATGAGAAACTGAGCAGACGCACTAGGCAGTGCTAGACTGGCAAATATTCTACAACCAATGTACTGTAATATGCTACATCTATCTTGTAATAGTAACATTAGTATTGGCAGAACCACTTGTAGAGCTATTATGACAGGGAAAATACAGATTCAGCACGACAAAGCCGGGCATGACATTTTTCATTGAACAGCAATTATAAGACGTTATTATGTTCTGCGTCAAATGTAACTGGCTCTACAGTAGGCTCTGAACTTTTATGTACTGGTATTCATACTGTCAGATGTTAAACGTGACTTTGACACAACGACATGACATGGTGATGACCTTCCTTTCCCATGCATGAATCCTTAGAGATCTAATGGCAGTGGACCATACACAGCTCTGAATCCCAGTACCTTGTCCCCGGATTATGCAAGGCTAGGTGTAAGGTACTCTGATTAATCAACAGCAGTCTATGTAGGCCTATTTGAATTTTCACATAGTGTATGTTCTCACTTTTGTTTTTGTTTTTGTTTTTCCCTGTTTGTGTGTGTGTGTGTGTGTGTGTGTGTGTGTGTGTGTGTGTGTGTGTTTGTTATTTTCAGCATGTTGGGAGGCCACGTCATTGACTTAGGCCAAGAGTAACTGAGTGCTGCTGAGTATAATCTTACACCACCTCTGTTCAAAAGTGCTATACATCTCTCTCTCTTTCTCTCTATCTCTTTCTCTCTTTCTTTTTTATATAATTGTATTTATTTACACGTTGAGTTATTACAGAGATAACATGCTCATACTAGTACATTTGTGTTGTCCATAATTTCAAAACAAACACAAGAGAACATGCAGTAACAGCATCTCTCTGCACTCTCTAGCCTACATACTCATGTACTCATCCCATTCACACACTCACTACACTGACCCAGAACCATACAAACCTATAGAGGTCCTACTCATGTTAATCTCTTCCCAGTATCACATTTACGTACTAACATTGCCAATACTATATCACTCATTACAGTATGCTCACAACACACAGCCATTCCTCAAACACATCTTTACAGTGCATGCTTACATTTGCACACACATAGACAGACACATACACACACACCCCCACATGCTGTATACTTGTTCCCCACTTGTCTGCTTCTCATGTTCTGCTTAGCTCTTCACTAACTTAGTCATCATCCTGTAAAAATGTCCTGCCAGACTATTAAAGCTATTAAATAGTTTTCTATCCTTTGCAATACCAAGGAAGTAACGTTTTATGTCACTGCTTGAATATAGGCTGTCCTGTTAAAGTGCTCTTCATCCTGTAGGCTAGTTGTCAACTCTTAAGTGTTTCATTGTAGCTCTGCCGCATGCTTATCCAATTCATCTTCAAGTAGCCTGCTATTCACCCTGGCATGACTAACTTACTCATATTGACCAACAGATAATACAGTACTTGAAGTGTTTAGGGTTTACCCATATTGACCAACCAGACATTACAGGGCATGAAGGCAGAGATGTGGATTCGAGTCACAGGTCATCCAGTTTGACAAAGCCTGTAACAGCTGTCTACTGCACATTAGTCATTGCTTACTGCACATTGTATTATTAATACTTCACATTAAAGGCACACTATGCAACCTTTTTAGGTTATAGTATCAGCGTCGTAGTCACTTTGATGGTTAAATAGTTCATTCCGGAGCGAATGAAGGCTATTTCGCCGCCGTCAACCCCTTCCTACCAGCTGTACCGCAATATGCAATGTCAAATGACTCGCCCCGCACATAGGGCAAAGTTAAACTAAAACTGAAGCTGAAATCTTTATTACCTTATTAGACAAGGTAACTCCACAAAAATGATCATTGCTGGTTTGTGTGCTTTGGTCTGAAGAGTAATCCACATGAATTGGTGAGAATGTACAATCTTGTTGCTATATTTGATATAAATCGCCGCCTGTAGGGGGGAGGCTTGCATAGTGTGCCTTTAAACATTGCACTCTCACTTTTCTGCAAATTAGATTGCTAAGATGAAATATGATCAACAGAATGTCAAAATACCATCATTAGGCGAGTACATAGTGAATAGTTCGAGACTTAAAATTACGACTTCGACTTCATTTGGCTCTGGTAGGATTTAGACTTGCCGTGCTCTGGTCTTGACTTGGGACTTTATGGACTTGACTGTTAAGACTTGAGACTGACTTGTGACTTGTCAATCAGCGACTTCCACCGAAGTGTTCTGATGCAAACCCATAAAAGTCCATCTGTGATGAATTTGCAAGTCCAACTCCAACTGGATTGTTCTGCTTGATTTGTTCGATAATTACATTTTGATGGAGACAACCGGTACTTAGAAATATGAAGATGGAGTCTGAAGAAGTCTGAAGATGGACTTCACGTAATCGCTTTCATTCATGTTTTTGAGGTAGGCCTACGACCACTCTCTCCACACTCACTGTGAGGTAACAAAGGTAATGCACGTTAGAGATGGCCTCTGGCTCCATTACACCACATGTGGCGTAAGAACTACCGTGATGATGAAACAAAGATAAGGATGACCAGAACCCTAGGACATTCTATTTTACATCCTGGCTGCCGATTACACCATGGTCAAAAACAACGAGGGGAGGCTGTCAAAAACATGTCAAACAAATAAAAGCCTATCAGAGATCTGAAAACCGGGGAGAGACGTTACGGGATGATGTTAAAAGGTAGCCGTTTTCAGTGACTGAAATATTTGTTTATGTTTAAAGTGCAAACGTATGACTAAATATGCGCTTATCCAGATATGTGTAAACTGGGCCTTATTATCACCACCACCAGCATCACCACCATAACAACAACAACAACAACAACAGTAATATATACATATCGAGGTATATTCAGTGTCCTAGTTTATGTTGATATTGCATATTCCGTTGCTCTCATCTTAGATTGTTCTCAGTGTTGACTTAATGTGTGTGTCAAGTCCTCCATCAAATAAATGCTCGAGTAACAAAGTTCTCATAGAATATTGTCATGGAGACAATTCCAACATGCTTGCATGCAGATTTTCATTTAAGCTCTTGAAAGTGCATTATCTGAATCTGAATCCCAGTATACTGTAGCTGAATCCCCCCCTAAGCCCAGAGCATTGAGTCTCCAAGACATCACTAGCACGAATTGATTTCATCACATCATGATACAGAATATAATTAGGACCAATGTGTTTTCTATCACCCATTTCTGGGAAGTGAGCACCCTAGCTCAGTTTACTGTAGGTGTGTTTGTTGGTGTTGGTGTTGGTGCTGGCGCTGCGCCACCTGTGCAGGAAGGAGCAGGGGGAGGGGGAGGGGGATTCAGGCTGTAGCAGCTGGACATGCATCTATCTAACAGTGCAACTAACTACTGTACAGTAATACCATTAGTTGGCTACTGTAAGCAAACCACGGCAGTAAATAAAGCCCTTTTAAGTTGGGTCAAAGTCACATGTTGCTCAGCTTAGATAAAAGAGAAATGAAAAGGAGAATAAATGAGCAAAAGATAAAGGCGGATGTCAAACATCAACCTGCCAGGGAATGCAGATGAAAATTAGTCTGTGACTAAATCTGGTGCATTTACATGATCTATAAGGTCATGTTAATTAATGTACATTGTCCCTTTTCTTAAATAAATAAATACAAATTGAATGGTGTGTTCACCCAGGGCACCTACAAGGGTAGGACCGCCCCTGTCTTCTCCAAAATACTCTCACATCCCAGACAAATAAAGACCAAAAGATAAAGGTGTTTGGGGAGCCCTAAGATATTTAAAGGAGAAGTTTAATGTGAATCAATCCATAGCCCGGTTGTTAGAGGTCACTGAATGCTGTCTGTAGCAAAAAGAGTGAAAAAAAAATTGATGAGAGAATTGATTGACAAATGCAGCACCCACAATGCATACTCAGTTGGCATACTGGAGCAACATGCAAAATGAGGAGTCTCACACCCATGGTGACTCAGGCAAACTTTACCCCAAAAGAAGGAAATGACATTCACACATCATGCCAAAGACCTTCAAGTCCTGCTTCCTTTGTTTGTCTTCATCAGACTGAGATACATTGCTCAGGGGTGCACATGGCAATTTAAAGGAATCTCAAATTGAACCAAATACATCTTAATTCTGAAGGCACCAAAGGTAATTATGGCCTTTTAAATCTGATGTCAGCTTTTGTGGAATTTACAGTTTAGTCTAACTGTCTTTTTCCAGCGTCACATACTGTAGGCTACATGTTAATGCATACTAATAACATAATAAATACATGCAAGCATAAAATCGCCAGTGGCATAGCATTTGAAAAAAAAAAGGTTTTAGAATTAGGAGCAATTTAAACGATTTCAAGTCTGCATCATAAAACTAAAATGTTTCTGTCAGTTGCAGTTACAGTGTCTCTGCACGCAATGTTCCGACTTCATGCAAACTGGAGGATAAGTGCAATCTTGTTATGCATATTGGCAAAACCTTCTGTAGGTGAGAAAGTGCACCATGAATGTACTACTGTTGATAGAATGTTGACAGAAAGTTCAGTGCAGTGCAGTTTTCAATGCTTCTTATATTACAGCTATTCACATCTGGCTGCCTGACTGTTCCAAATGACTGTATACTTCACAAATTAACCAATCGATTGATTGATTAATCAATGTAGAGTATGTATCTATCAGTAAACAGAAAGAGCTATACTTGGGTGGTTGTTTTGTGAGCAAAGTTACTTACAGCACATACAGGTTTTGAAATCAGCGTCTGGCAAGGGCCACCAAAACTTAGGCTGCTTGACATTCTTCTGCCCAGTCTCATGAATTGTCCTCCTCCATGTGATTATTTTTGCTTTACACTAGTGTGTGATGACCCTACTGGAACTCCAGAACCTAAGGGGCCTCCAGGACCTCCAGGACCTCCAGGACCAACAGGATCTCAGGGGATTAAGGGGAGAGACGGGCCCCCCGGGCCTGTGGGATTTCAGGGGCGTCCGGGGACTCCAGGGGAAAGAGGGCTTCAAGGGTATCCGGGGGAAAGAGGGGAGACAGGGCCACAAGGACCAGCAGGGATGAACGGTGACCCAGGCTCTTTAAGTAAGGAATCCTCTGAACATTTTCTGAACAGCATTTCCCTAATTGTGCTCCTGGGATTCCGTTTCCATCTAAAGGGCTCAGTCTGAGAGGAATTGGATTTAACAAATTACAGAGCGCCTTACAGTAGACTATATGGTCCTTACATCATTGTGCTCTATTAGGGCATATAAGAATCTTATGCTTTCAACAAGATTTATACATAAGGATAGCCATTGTCATGTCTGTGTTAATTAGTGTGTGTGTGTGTGTGTGTGTGTGTGTGTGTATCTTTACCCACCAGGTGGTGAACTGGCATTGATTGCCGTAATAGGGTGTGCACTTGCAGTCCTGAATGTCGCTCTCTTGATTGGTGTCATTGGTGTCAGAGACAGTGGTAAGTAGTACAGGATCAAAATATTGGCACAACAAAGTATCGTTGAGGCGATTTTCAGGTTCTCTTCCATCATGAATGCAGACTTTCTTCCCTGGGAAGTACCCCGGAAGTCCAGAGATCTTGCGAGAGTGCCTGCAGATACTCTGGCCACGAACAATAATGCATGTTACTTTTACCCCAAAAATTTGAGGTAACCAATCAGTGCGGTGCTTCTGACATAGGCGGGACAAAAAAGACGAACTAAAATGATGACGACAGTGCTAGCTTGAATCGTTCCTTGTTGTGATTGATCATAGCGTTATCCATTTGCGTGCAGTGAGACTTTCAAATGCATGTTTGGCGCCGCTGTTTGAAGTACCATTTACATTATCATCATGGCCAGACCCATAATCTGGAAGATTATCGGGGTTTGGATTATCAGGCTACCTGGGAAGTGGAATGACCGGATATTCTAAAATGTATTGAAATGGCAATTCCACCCATACAGACAGACATCATGTGCAGTAACTGACAAACACATCTAAGAGTTATCTGATATAGTATCTATGCACCCTTGCATTGCCGTTAAAACTGGTAAGGAAAGTAAAATGAAACCACGAAAGAAATTCCCTGCAGATTAAGCTGCTTTTTATATAAATATATATAAAAAATGTCACCTGGGTTGATATAATTATATGTAGGAAGATGAAGATATGACCAGACATAACCAAACCGAGCTGTAGGGTGTAAAATATTTTGATGGTGTCATAGTGAGCACATCTACTTCTTCTCAGGATGACTGAGGCAATGGCTCAACACTTGGGAACTCGAGCTCAGGTACTGTATACTGTATCTGTTCATGTTCAATGTTTTGCAATTTATGATAGGGCTTGTTCACACTGACAAGTTTTTCTTTCCCAGGTGCGAGTGGATGTTTCACATCATATTCCTATGATACAGAGTATTTTTGGAAAAAAGCCCTGAGCGCTTTTTAAAACTGCAACGGGTTTTTTTTTTCCTTATTGTTCCGATTTTTTCGCTCTCTTTGCTCTCAACAGCACTCACCAAGCTAACGTAATGGGGCTATGATTGAATTACTCAAAAATACCACTTTGATGTTATTAAAGGTTATTTGCTTGAATGATCTATCAGTTGAAACACATCTCTGTTGTTTATACAGCATTGTTCCGTATAAGGCTATTCCATAAAACTGTTCCATCAGTTCATCTTCTATAATGTACATGATATCACATGTTCTCTCTGTATATTTACCTATAGATATCTGGAGCTCCCAATAATGTATATGCTGAAATTGATCCCTATAGAAGATCAAGCGACTATGAGGTTATGGAAGTACGTAAGTCCTTCACATTATTAAGCTAATTATATATGGACCAATTGTTAAATGACAAGGACCAAACAACAGCAACAAAAACTTAAGAAGCACCTGGGGAGAGCACAGACTAGAGCAGGAAATCTTTGCCCGGCCCGACGGGACCCGACGGGATCGGGTGGGCTTGGGCTTAAAATTGACAATTTTATTCGGGCCCGGGCCGGGCTTGCCCGGCAAATTGATTTTGCTACAGGCGGCGTCTAGGAACTTGGGGCGCTGAAAATCTCAATTGGATTGGGCCAATCAAATCGCGAAGAGCGGAACTGAGGAGGCCGCCTACCTAGTGACGCCATACACGCAACATTTCTGTGTAGTCCAGACCAGAGCCCAGAGAGGCTAGCAGAGAGGGTC
>JASCQY010014537.1:0-10321 GCA_030264315.1 Sardinella tawilis
TCTTATTTGTTGTGTATTGTAAATCACACTCTCTCATGCCCAAGCAAAATTTCTCTCCTGTAGAGACAATAAAGGCTAATCTAATCACTCCGCATAAAGTATAACCTCTGCAGCCCTTTTTTATAAATAACATCAGTGTTACAGGACCATGTTAACTTATTCTCTATTATTGTTCCCAAATTGCTATTGCTATTGATGCTTTTGATAGTGTGGGCAGGTGCCGATAGCCTGACGCATCAGCCGCTTTCACATAGTTTCACTTCGTGCAAAGCATCTGATTCCCATAGGTGTTCATTCACTCCATGGTGGGCAGATACTCAAGAATGGAGACACTTGCACAAAGACCTCTGTGGCTTGGTTCTCTACAGCTCAACAGCTCAACTAATACGCTAATCTAAAGACAAGTTGTGTATTTAGTAGGGGGTAGAGTGGGGGAAAAGCCCCCCCCCCCCCCCCCCCCCCAAGGAAAATGTAGATTTTCTCAGACATACGAGTTGAGCATGTGTTCAATTTTAATCACAGTTTTCAGTTCACAGTTCACAGTGGCAGTGACGTGAACTATAAACCAAATGTGGAAATTGCCCAGAGTAACTAATAAGATATTTAGCAAAAAGGAAATTGGTGGAAAGGGGGCGTTTTACCTCAGCGGTGGGGCAAAATCCCTCCCTACGTGGGATAAAATGCCCCTTACCCAGAAAAATGACAATAGAAAAGCAAAATTACAAGAAAATATTTTTTTCATCCAAGAATATGAAAGAACCCACAAAAATCACTGAATGAGTCAAGTTATTTATTCCAGCCTGTCTATGTATCAAATGATGCAAATTAATGCAAACAACTGCATTCTAAAATTTACACAGAACTCCATACCTTTGGCCTACTGTACTTTGTATTGTGAATTACTGCATCATGCAAAAACCCTTCGGTATACAACCTTCTGTTACTTTAAGGCTATAGTGAGTGACACATTTGTTTGGCCTAATGTTGCAGCAGTACATCTTTTTTCTTTGCTCACAGTCATCAACGCTATTTATTTATTTATTTATGTATTTATTTATTATTTTTACTTTTTTATGCAAGTAACATAATGCAAATGGAACAGAAATCATCCCAAATCAAATGACAGAGAAGAAAAGCAAAATAAAAAAATGTTAATTACATGTTAATTACCATCCCACTTTTTAAACAAGGCACATCTTAGATTACTTTTGGTTCCAGCACTCTTCAGCTGATAAACAGCTCTACATTTCAGTTGCATGAACTGCACTGGCTGAACCATTGCATTTGAATGAACCTTTACAAGTTTAAAGACCTCGTAGGGTGGAATAAGCACCTCTTTTTCGTCTGGAAATTCAGAAAATTTGGACACTGGGGCACCATGGCATGTTATGATGTCAAAACAAGATTCTGTTCCAAATTTGATAGCCTCTTTTGAGTCCTCTGAGGATGATGTAAAGGCCCCAAATCGCACTACAGCTTTGGGATGTGGAAAAGTGACATTGATTCCACGGTATGTGTGCATGCAAACCTTTCTGAGGCGCTGTATTGCATCCGTGAGCAAAAAGTGAAGAGCATGAAACCTAAAAGAATTTCCTTGTTTGTATTTGTATCTGCCTTCACGGACATCATCATTCAGGCTGCTATGAATATTAGGCTCGTCGTAAGTGTATACGCGTATGGCTATGACATGTTCGAGTGTCAAGTTATCTTTCTTTGGATTCATCCCACGCGTGTCCTTCACAGCCTGTGCCCATGCGCGACTAAAATTGTCATATTTTGTTTGCTCCGTTTGAAGGTATTTTGTGTCCACCAGCTTTGACATCTTTGAAGAACAGCCATGGTAGTCATCATCAACAGACAGGGAAGCCATGTCAAGAGGAACGTCCATCGCAGGGTCTGTGTCTCTCCTGAGCTATATATAGTAAGCAAGTAGAAGTCGATCTTACAAATAAATATCAGGGTTTGTGATGCCAAGAATGAAATGTCTTGCAAACAAATGAACTTTGTCATACCCCAGTTGTGCTGACAACACCAATCATCACAGTAATGCATGTAGTCAGCAGATCCATTTCTGTCTTCTTGCTGTTCCTATGAACAGTATTTTTTTTTTCTAATTCATCCATTATATTATCAATCAGCATTGCAAAATATTGTTTACTCACTAAATTATTAGTTGAACATACAGTATACTGTAGCATCTGCATACACTGCACTCCAGTTTCCTATGTTTATTTTAGTGTTTTGTACTCCACCTGAATGTATTTTAATTGAATTGAAATCATATCTGTTACATAAAACACTGTTATTTGTACATAGCCTATGAAAAATACTGTTATATGCATTAACCAAAGTGAACTTTAGGACAACCAGAAATAATAAATAAAATGTAGGACCTACTGCACATTGTTCTATATGAACCAGGTAGAATCACCCCCAAAACAAAGATTTTTTTAAAGGATTCCTCACCTGTGTTAATAGTCAATGATGTGCTTAACGTGCGCTGACTCTGAAATATTGCTTGAACATGTCACGATCTGATGGCCACAAGAGCCACAGCAGCACAGAGTATATACTCACACCCCTCTGAGATAGTGAATAGGTAATTGGCTGACATGGTTTTGGTACCTGTTGTCAGACAAGACATAAGCAAGCACTAACAATAAATGCAACCTGTCAATGAATTATGCACTTTGTTTTCCAAATGACTAAGCATTCTAAAATGTACACAGAGCAAAGGTTTCTCTGCCCTATATATATATATACTTTTGGCCCACTTCCTATTGTGAATTACCACATACAGTAATGCAGAATCCTTTCAGTGTAAAACCTCCTACTGCTTTAGGGCAGTAATGGCGCATTTGTCTGCCCCAATGTTGCAGCAGCTTACAGTAGCTCTCTAAAGACATTATACAGTACATCTGATGGACTATCACTCTCCGCAAATCATGTCAGTTGTTCAATTTCTGCAGGGATTTTTTTTTCTACACTTTATAATGCCCTTTTGGTTTCAAGCTCTGGCTCTGACCTTTGGGAGGCGTTACTGTACCCCAACCAAGCTGCTATAGCTGATGTTATAGCAGTGGAATTTACACTTCAGAGCAACGCTAAGCATACTAATCTCTAGATCATGATTCATGGTTCATGATGTGGTCTCAGCAAACACTATCAGGAAAAACTATAGCCAATTGTGAGCAACATACGACTGAGCCTGACCATACATGATGCACTGAAAGTACATGCAAGTTCGAGCTGCATCATGGAGACATTAATGGTTTTTGTGGCTTCTGTCTGATATGAGAACATCTCTTTTTTTGTCCTCTGTTAGTTATCTGTGTACAGCACACACCCAATCTAACTTTCAAAAACCTGTAGCTTACACATTGTAATAAAACCAATATAATATAAAACAATATGTGTTTTTTTAGAAACACATTTCATGATGAAATGTAATGCATCTAATGTCTTACACGATGGGCAGACATAGGATATACAGTATATGCATCAGCATATACCCTTCCCCAGCATACCCCTGTGCAGAGCACTGTACTGTGCATGGCTCTGATGATAAGGCAGGAAATACTGTACCTTCATTTCTTCCTGCAGTACAGTACAGTATGTAAAACCTTTCAGTGGTCAGATGTCTGTAGCCGAAAAGACCTGTTGAAGCAAGTGTACCTGCTCCCAATTAGTCAATAATAATGCACTCGCTCATTACAACTTTTTGTATGACACCTGCATTTATTTATTTGTTGGGCACACAATAGCCTACAATTTTTAACATGTGTTTGGCTACTTATTCCTGGTTATACCATAATACAATTATATATTCAATCCAATACAGTAAGTAGGCCCTAATGTAAGTGTGCAGATGTCATTGGAGAAGTGTGCAGTTTAGTTTAGAGCTTCTATTCTATTGTGACCACAAAGACCAATGAAAGAGCTGTTAAGGTCTTGCTCCAAACTGATTCAACTTTATATGACAATATCTGCAATCATAGGCTAGTGAATTGTCTGCACTAATTTACAAAAACTAAACATAGGCTACTCTGGGCCATGATCAAATGTTTTAGAGGCCTCGTACTGAACTTTTGGAGTAATTGCCACCAATTGTCTGTCATATGCCACTAGTCATGGCATACATATTTAGGGCTATGCAGTATGATATAGGCCTACATGATGAGTGTAATATTAATTGTTTTTTCATTAATTAATATCCTGTTTCGGACACAGCCATTGTGTTATCACATCCCCATGTTTTATTTGAAATAAATAATTTGAATGCCATATGTAGGCCTAGAGAACTGGGAGGTATAAAGTATAGGGAAATAGGTAACTTAGGAAGATATGACCAGAAAAAATACCTATTCAAATTCAAACACAATTGTGAATACCATATGACGACTCTTAAAAAGGATACAGACTACACCAGCTTCTCAGTCCTTAAGTTTATTCTTTCTGATGTAGCATTTAGCATTGAACAAAGCATTGGTATAACCATACATGCAACTGTCACACCTGCACGCCCCCCTCAGGGTGTCACAGGTAAATAGGTCCCCACTATCCACCCCAACATCATAGAATGACCTGTCCATGCACCTGTTCAGCCCAAAGTGCCATCTCAGGCCCACCCGCAATGCATTGTGGGTCGGCTGCCTCAGCCCCGGTCACTGCAATATGATATGAATGAATGATTATATGAAATTTAAAGATTTGCTTTGCAGCTGTGCATTACAGGAAAAGCAGTCTATATGGTTGCTAAAAGTTTAAAAGTATTTTTGCTATTCTAATGATTACTGTCCTGCCCCCCTCCCTTTTTAAACAAGGCACATCTTAGATTACTTTCAGTATGAACACTTGCCATTTCATAGACAACTGCACAATTTAGTCCACTGAACTGTATTGGCTGGACTTTTGCATTTGAGTGAACCTTCACAAGTTTAAAGACCTCGTAGGGTGGAATAAGCACCTCTTTTTCATGTGGGAAATCAGAAAAGGTAGACAAAGATGCACCATGACATGTCTTGATGTCAAAACAGGACTTTGTCCCAAATTTGATAGCCTCTTTTGGGTCCTCTGAGGTCGATGTAAAGGCCCCAAATCGCACTCCAGATTTGGGATATGAGAAAGGTAAGTCAGTCCCACGATATGTGTGCATGCAACCCTTTTTAAGGCGTTGTATAGCATCAGTCAGCAAGAACTGAAGAGAATAAAACTTAAAGTAGCCATTTTTGTATGCATCTCTACCTTTACGGACATAATGATTGAGTAGCTTATGAACCTGAGGATAGGCATAGGTGTACACACGTATGGCTAGAATATGTTCAATGGTCAGATTGTACTTTTCAGGAACTGTATTGTTTGTTTCCCTTATGGCTCTTTTCCAAGCAAGATCAAAACTGGCTTGCCCCTTTCTCTCCATCTCAAGGTACTTTGTGTCCACCAGGTTGGACATATTTGATGAGCAGCCATGGTAGTCATCATCGACAGACTGAAGAGCCATGGCAAGAGGAACGTCCTTCGCTGTGTCTGTAAATCTCCAGTGCTACAGTACATCAAGAAATTAGAAGTGGATCTTAAAATAAACACATGAAAAGTTATATAGGCAATTACTGTAGGCTATAATATTTGTTTTTGCAAGCAAATGAACTTTGTCAGTCATACCACTTCTGCGGAGACAGCTGTAGCAATCATCACAGATATGCATGCAGTCAATAGGTCCATTTTTTAGCCGAGTCTGTTAATGGTATTTTAAAATCTATCATGTAGCATAATATATTCACTAAATCGCACTATATTTTTGCACCTTCAACCTGCATGCTTTAGAAATTTCACTTTACTGTCATGAACAATCTTCAATTGCAGTTGTGATCTAATATCTAACTGTTACACATGCATGTATTACAAGACTTTGCATGACAGCCTATTTTCATCAGTATAAAAGACATACAATTTAATCAGAGAGGGTATTATACAACCAACAAATAAAATCTCTGTCTAAATCAGCAAATCAACAACTTGAGAAGTGAATGCTTACCCAAAGTACTTCAGTCCCAAAATGAATGTTTCAATGTGTGTCTATTGTAGAAATTTATCTGAGATGTGCTCAACAGAAATCAGATGTTGCAAACTGATTATGTTGTTTTGACTCTTGTGGTCACATGAAGCACACAGATGTATAAATCAACACACATGAACACACATCCACACACACACACACACGCACACAGACACACGTCGCAATGAAAAGCTGATTGGCTGAGGTAGATTTGGGACCTGTTGTCAGACAAAACATCATGTCTATCAAAACAACACATGCTTGTGCACTTATTTATTTATTTATTTAACACTGACATAGAACTTTCTGCTCTACCTCCATTACTTCCAGGGCCGCCCCGGGAAAGTTTGGGGCCCATGACAGTCCCCCCTCTGATTACGTCTTTTGATGAATCAATGCAAAGTCATTTACTGAAACACTTCCTACCTGAAGTCAGTCATAGGGGAACAAGTTGTGCATCTCTGGGAAGTCATTAAGCATCTGACAGACCACCTCATGTTTCAGGTTTCATTACTGCAGATGATTCAGCTGCTTGTAGGCTACTGTAGTTTAGTCAATGTGAGAGTAATACACATAGCCTTTAGGGTCTTTTGGGCGTTCAGCTCTGATTAGCCTTGGGGAATGGCTGACAGAGCAGTTTGCACTTCACAGACTTCATAGAAAGCAAACGTACAAACATGCTATAGTCACTGAAGTCATAGCTCATACTGTGGTCTGACCAAACACTGACAGGAAAAAAACCCAGACCCTATACTTGAGATGAAAATGAACCATGTGGTGAACCATACAGATGCAATGAACTTGCATGAAAGTTCAAGCTGCATCCATAGCTTGAGAAAGGCACCTACTATAGCCTATTAATAGTGAAAAAACTTTTTCTGCTAAAGCATTATTTGAAGTGCAACTTCAGCATGTTCACTTAACACTTGGAAGTAAATGATACAGTTAATTTTTTTTCTATGCAAAGCTTAGTTTTTTGTGTGTTTGACAAACTTGTATTGTATTACAGCTTTTTGTTTACCGGTAGGCCTATATATTTTGTTTTGTTTATATTTAGAGTGCAAATACTTTGATATTTCAACAGGTAATGTAAGATTACAAGTATTGAATGTTGTGAAAATTAGTAGGTCTATATGTTAAGTCATTTATGCATTGTCATTGATGTCTTTATAAAATTAACACATAAAAAATATTACATGATATCATGCATAAAGTCTATGATGAAGCCTTTTCGCTGCAAAACCCCATGTGAGATGATAGAAATCATGTGGTGAACCATAATGCTGCACTGAACACGCATGAAAGTTTGAGCTGCATCAAGAAGATGCTGATGGTTTATGTGGTTAATGTCTGATCAGTCAAAACATTTTATCTTTCTTTTTCTTTTCGTCTCATCTTTCTTGTCTGCAGTAATCAATCTTGATCAGACATGTAGGCTGCAGTTACAATCATGTCAGCTTTTAATTCTCTGCAAGGAAGTTTAATCAATTTCTGTATTTTATCCTTTTTAACTTTGATTTTATTTCTTGGCAATATATAGAAGCCTACTGTGCCAAAGCTGTAGTTTTCTGTCAGCAGTGCCATAAAGGACCATATACATTTAGCCTATCTGTGACTTCCTTTATTTGAATATAATAAGGAAATACAGGAAATCTGTACGTAAGAACACATGTACTTCTGGTTTTGAATTCAACCACCCCCAGATGTGTTGCCCCAACAGTGTTTCAGTGGCCAACAATCACTCGCAAAGCTGTTTTCCGAGTCATTGTTCCACACTCAAATCAACATGGCCGGCCTAGCTTGCCATAATGCTTTTGGCAGATCCAGATGTGATAGGGTGTTACGCTCACACCGGAGAATAACATCGAGGAGGCACGGAGTCATTTCGCAGGCGCTAGTATTTATTTAGGACAAGACAAGCGGACACCAAACAAAGCACAAAATAACAGAAAAGAACCAAAAGAAGCAGCCAACTGAGTATAAGGCCTACATGAGGCAAACAACTCAAAGGGACAAGGTCAAAGCCTCGTGCTGCTGCTCTCCCCGCGTCTGGACGCGGCCAGGTTTTAAAGCAACTGGGTTGAACCTGTGCACCGGCACCCCATCACTAATCAGCAGACAACTCAGCTCACCTGTAAACACACAGACACGCAAACACAGACACACGAAAACCAAACAGGAGAGGAAGCCACGCCCACAGGGGCGTCACATAGGGGTCTTGAGACAAAAGGTGGGGTGCCTATAATTTTTGCACTGTACAGTACTGTTCTTTTTAAATACATACATACATTTCTTTGCTTTTATGTATGTCAAGAACATATTATATTACAGTAATAAATTAGCCTGGGAATACCCATGCTGCCTTGCGCACTCATTCTGAACTGCACGGCAGCCTGGAGACCATGGCCAAAATTTTCGCATGAATTTGGGAACCAATCACACAACGGGGAGAGATGGCAAGACGATTTGCGAACTTTTGGACAAACAAAACCTGAAATCCCGTACGAGAAAATGTATAGGTGGTCCCCAGACTAAATCTCCAGGCTGTAGCCATTCTGTAGCCGTTTCCGCCACTCTACCCTATATCAAGGCCATTTTATGATGAATTTACATTTATTTCTTACATACTGTACGGTTCCGTTAAGAAACATGTAATTATGTGTCAATGTGAGAGAAAAGAGCAGCTCATAGAGAGACCTGATAAGCTGTCAGAATAGTCTGGCGACTGGCTCAATTCAAGGGACGAATCAGCAGTTGTCTTTCAAACTGCCTCTGCAAGCCATTACAGCCACCCGGCGACTCTACAAGGATAAAACAATGTGAATATAGTTTGTTTCTAGATGTGCCTGTATCACAAAATAATTAGCTGCTATAGGGTACAGTATGTCTAGATTTCTTGGCAAGCTCTTTTGAGCTTTAACTGAGAAGCTTTGCACATCAGCAATAGCTAAAGATAGATGATATGACATATACTGTAGTCTGGGCAAGTTTCTCTCAACTTATGGTTCACATATGGTCTGAGTGACCAAACACACTGATAGGAAAAAAACACAGTTCTTTGAAACACCTCAAGTGAGGTGGGAAGTAATCATGTGGCCAAACGATGCACCGAACTTGCAAAAGTTGAAGCTGCATGGAGGCTTGTGTGGTTAAGATAACCTGAAACACTTTCATCTGTCTCCTCTACTAGATTTATTTCAAGACGTCTTATTTACTGAATTTATACAACACATTTTATTTACTCAATTAATTTTGATCTTATTTAATATATGCATTTCTTATGCAACATGTGCAACACTCTCTTAGAACTGTTTAATTATTAAACTAGGCTAATTGAACACCCAATATAACTAGATTTGCAATTCCCAGGAATTACACAGCATGCAAAGGAAATGTTTTTTTTTTTTTTTTTTTTTTTAAAGTTCACCTTTAAGGTTTAAACATTTAACAGAGTGTATAAACATTCAAAAAATGGTGCTCAAAAATGACAGTTAGTCAATTAAGCCTTTAACAGTTAGACAAGTAGCAGGGAATACTGTATGTAAAAAGGACTTAGTAATATTACTGGGAGAAGACACTGTAATGAAGATAATGCCTCATATTGTTCAATATTCCACCGTTAACTTTTTAAATATTTACATTGCAGCTGTAGCTGCATCATGCTCCTGCAATGTTGATGGTTGTAGCAAGTTATTGTTTTAATCAAGTTGTTCATTGTTGTTTTGTACTGTAAAGGCCAAACCAATAATTGTTTAAAAAAATATTCAGTATATTCAGAGATGGTTTGACACAACCTGTGCTGCAGCTGTGACATAATGTTGATGGTTAATGTTGGTTCCTATGTTGGTTGATGCGTTGTGATTGTGAATGTGGTTGCCAGAAAGTAGCAAGGGTCAGTGGTTGCTAGGCCTTTGCTGAGATGATTGGTACTGTAGGTTAATCATGTTGTTTGCTCACAGAGAGGGGCTGGAGGAGCGATGGCAGATGTCTTGTGTGCAGAGAGTCAGAGAAAAGGACAGCGCTTCTGTTCTGTTGAGAGCAGCAGAGCAGATACAAGTAAACATGTGGTGAACCATAACGACGCACTGAACTTGCATGAACGTTGAAGCTGCATTAAGGATGGCTTTTGAGGTTCATGTCTGATCTGTTAAAACATTGTATGTTTCTTTTTAGCTCAACTTTCTTGTCTGTTAAAGGAGAAGTTCGGTGTGAATCAATCCATAGCTCTGTTGTTTAAGGTCACTGAATGCTGTTCATAGGAAAAAG
>JASCQY010014580.1:0-5000 GCA_030264315.1 Sardinella tawilis
GTGTGTGTGTGTGTGTGTGTGTGTGTGTGTGTGTGTGTGTGTGTGTGTGTGTGTGTGTTTGTGTGTGAGTGTGTGAGATTATGCAATCTTATGAAGCCTTCACTGCTGAGGGCTGCAGCATTCTAAACACTCATACATACAGTAAGTTAACGATTTAAATTGAAGAAGCACTTGAACAGATACCTCTACACACACATATTTACAAACACACAAATGTGGCACGCATGGACACACAAATGGATACACAAATAGAATTTTGAACACGTAACTCTACACGCACACGCACACACACATACACACACACACTTTTTTCAAGTAGTACTTGAGTTTTTTAATAAAAACATCTGAGCGGGTCCACAGCCTATAAGTAAACAAGCAAAAGAGTTTCCAGATTCACCCGATACAACACAGACACACACAAACACACACACACACACGAGTGCCTCACCACATTTTCATGCAGTGGTAAAAACCTACAAACAAACACACACACACATTTACAGGTGAGGTCCTACACAGACACAGACACAGACACAGACACAGACACAGACACACACACACACACGTGAAGACTGGGGGTTCAGAGAGGACAGTACACCTGAGGCAGTCAGGCTTCAGTGGAGGAGCAGATCTGATGTTATTCTTAGTGGGGGGGGGGTGTCTGCAACTCCAGCTTACCACAGGTGGACCTACTCGTACAGTCACCATCACCTAATGCACCCATACACACACACACACACATACACACACACACACACAACCTTTCATCTTACTACTCCTACTGGCCAGAACAAGAACTGCACCCTGAGTGAAGACTTTGAGGACCTGAATATACAGTACAGTGTGTGTGTGTGTGTGTGTGTGTGTTTGTGTGTGTGTGCTGATGGGGCATTTCTCTGTGATGGACTGTCTCTAGAACTTGCTTTAGAAGTTGTGAGCTCTTCATGCTGTAGTCCATCTTCTGAGGCTTTTTGGGGGAAAGTACGATAGTGTACCGTAAATCTGATCCCTGTAAGCCACAGCAGCTCTCCCCGAAAACACCCAGCTGATTCATAGCCTCTCACACACACACATACACATACACATACACATATACACACACACACACACACACACACACACACACCGTGTCAGCCAGTTCTCCAGTCCAATTCCAAATGAATGCTGCAGTTATGAAGGACTGGCCAACGCTGCACTTTGGCCAATTTGTTCGTTCTCTTTCAGTCTATTTACAGTATACCCTGCACACACACACACACACACCATATTTTCTTTTTACTCTTATAGACATATACCTTTCCACTCCCTCTCTCTCTCTACCCCTCTGTACCTCCATCTCCTCTATTCCCTCTCTTTCTCTGTCTCTCCCTTATTGCCTTTCTCCTTTATTCCCTCTCTCACCCCTCTCCCCTATTCCCTCTCTCTCTCCTTCTCCCCTCTTGCCTCTCTCTCTGTCTCTATCTCTCTCTCACTCTCCTATTTCTCCTGTGAATAATCCGGGGAAAGGCTTCACCCATAAATCTGCTGACGCTATTGACATGGCCTGCTGATTTACGGACTGGGCTCTGATCTGGAGATGAAGCTGTGTGTGTGTGTATGTGTGTGTGTGTGTGTGTGTGTGTGTGTGTGTGTGTGTGTGTGTTTGTGTGTGTATGTTGGTGTGGGGATACTTATGTGTATGAGATGAAGATGTGTGTTTGTGTATATTGATGCATGTGTGTGTGTGTCTGTGTGTGTGTGTAAGAGTGGTTGCTAGATCAGAGAAAGGGGTTGGACTGAAGAAGAAGAACTTGTAAGCTGTAAACTGGACCGTGTGTGTGTGTGTGGTGCGTGTTTGTGTGTGCCTGCGTGTGTTGTTTCATATTTAACTTGCCCTAGTTTAGTTTGGACTAGAGACTCACACTCCCCAGAGTCAACTGGTCTACTTTATGGCTTTTGTAATATGATGTGTGTGTGTGTGTGTGTGTGTGTGTGTGTGCGTGCTTGCATGTGTGTGTGTGAATGTAACCCTTCCCATCGTTTACCCTATATGATAAGACTGGAATATTTTGGACCTTTAACTAAATACTCCAAAATGACCCTAAATCACCACACACCAACCAACTAAAGGAGCACACACACACACCCGAGCACACACACACATACACACACACACCGTCCATGTTTGAGCATCACTGATATTCATTTATAGCCGGATGTATCAGCCACTTATTTCATTCCATTTCATATAGCGTCTGATTTCTAACCATTTGGATTTGTTTGCTTCCTGGTAGGTACTGGTAGGTAGATACTTTTTGCTTAAAACCAATTGCTACTGTTTGGTCGTGGCTTCCACCAATCGCTTCTGTTTGGCCGTGACGCATGTTACCCGCTGGAATGCATCGTTTGAAATCTCTGTTCGCTGATTAGTCCGTCCGCCGTGGGAGACGGAGCAAACGTAAACGAATCGCTAGTTTCCTGACTATATGGTGGAGGCAAATGAAATTGGCCGGAAGCATTAGGCGGCGCTAGCCTGGCTAATTCATTTAATGGAGGCATTCTGCCTGATCAGCTCAACAGTGCTGAGGTAGAGGAGAGGACAGGATGGAGGAGAGGATGGAGAAGAGGAGGAGGAGAGGAGAGGATGGATGAGAGGACAGGATGGAGTAGAGGAGGAGAGAAGAGAAGAGTACAGGAGAGGATGGAAGAGGAGAGGAGAAGAGAGAAGAGAGGAGTGGGACTGGGCTGTGTGGAGCAAAGGAACTTAAGAGGAGGAAGACTGACAGGACCAAACACTTCACTCACTCACTCACTTACTACCTCTCTCACTCACACACTCACTTTCTTCACTCAATTCAATTCAATTCAATTCAATGAAAGTTAGTACAGTGTTGCCAAAGCACAACAAGATAACAAGACATAAACACTCAGCCACCCACTCAGTAGCCTACCTCTCTCACTCTTTCACTCACCCACTCACAACCTCTCTCACTCACTGTCTCATTCCGAGACCTCAGGGTGGTCAAACTGCCCCATGATCATCCCTGCCCTTTCTGCCTCTCTGCAGGGCCCTTATAGTCTACTGTACCTCCTGCAGTATGTGGTTGGGGCCTGGCTGCTAACTGTGTGCTACTGAGCACAGCTCTGATTTGTGTGTGTGTGTGTGTGTGTGTGTCTATAAAGAGAGGGGGGGCTGCTGCATGTGGATACCCACGGAGGGGCCATATGCTGTGGAGGCTCAAGCTCGCGCGCTCAGGCCTCACTCAGCGGCGCGAAATAATGCTCACGCACACACATTCCCACCGAGCTTGGCGGGGGAAACGTTATGTAATGGAAATTTAACGGGCGGATTGTGTGTGATTAGAAAATGCGTGCTATGGCGTGTTATGAGAAGGCGTTTGGAGCTAGATAAACAGCATAAAAGCAGGGACCGAGAAAGAGAGCAGTGTTAACATCTTTAAAGTCCTAACGATCAAAGCCGCTCTGACTCGAGGGTTGCCGTGCGCTCCCTACAGTCTAGTCGCGGGGGGAAGGTAAATATGTATTTATGGCGAGATCAGACACGCAGTATTTTGTCAGTCGATTTCCTCTTCGCTCTTTTTTGCGGTCTCTCGTTTGTAGCGTTTACTTTGATGTCTTCCACCATTAATTGGCCTCAGCCTAGCGCAGTGTCACAGTGGTGTGTGTGGAGGCAATTAGGCTCCTCTCTTTTGTTGTGCAGCCTAATAAGCCGAGCCGAGCGCACAGAGAGCTTTTCTGCATCTTCAGCTGATTTCGGAGTGCTGAAGCGCCGACCTCTACGTGTCCCCTCACACCTCCGCTAACCTGCGCCGCGCCGCAGGCTGGGAGCGAGGGAAGCCTCCCTGCGTAAATGAGTGTGAGGTTCAGGCGAGTTGCTAGGTGATGGGCACGGGGCCGGGCGGAGAGACTAGCGTGCCGCGGAGATCCTGCAGAGGGCAGAATTTTACTATTCTAGCGCACGTTCACAAAACCCCGCGAAGATAATGACCTCATCCGCATCCACGAGCCACCGTGCTGTTAGTTGGAGTATAAAGCAGACTGGAAAGTCTGTGTAAAAGAGAGTTACCGTAGCCTGCGGAGGTCGGGTTGCCTACCGCTAGCCTACTGTTCCTCATACACGGTGTCAGATGGAGGGTGTCCGATGGGAAGCATGCAGTAGAAGTCTCGAGCGCATCACTACAGAATAGTGTCCTATTTGACTTTCGTTAGGTCGTCTAATAAAGACACCGGTTAAATCATAGCTTCGAATAAATATGGGAATTTGGAAAGGGTCCTTGATATGTGTTTGTTTAACTCAATCAGATACACGTCGATTAGAACAGACAAAAAGACTTGTAAGTTTATCAATATTTAACATTACCTCTCAGAATCCCCCGTGAAAATGATGTGTGTATGTGAGCACACGCGCTGTGCCAGTGTGCATTTGCGTGCGTCTGTGTCTGTTTGTGGAGGGAGTGACGTAAAGGACTTGTGTAGCCTATGGAAATGATACTTAGCTGTAGTCAATTATCAGTGGACTTTTCCCACTGAATACAATAACACACATACATCCACACATGGTACTCTGAGGGCTACTGCTGACGGGTCTGCTCGGCCGGTTTGTCCTTGCTGACCAGCGATGGGTTCTGGATAGTGCTATGGAAACGGTTAGCGGCGATGCTAATAAAGCAGGTGCCATTGATTTCCACACGAGCTCGGGGGAGATTTATAGCGCGTGTCTGTCTTTGGCGCACTGCGGTATGTTTTGCCCCCGAGCGCAATTCCCCTTTCCTCTCACCCCAACACCCCTTCCAGTCGACCAATGAAAGGGGTCTCTCCCCTGATTCCTCACGGTCCGGTCTGTCCTGACACACACACACACACACACTGAAAGAGAGAATGCCTGAGATGGCCTTGAGTGGAAGCTGAAATTAATTTCGGAGGTGTGTGTGTGTGTGTGTGTGAGAGAGAGAGAGAGAGAGAGAGAGAGAGAGATTTGTCCAGTGAAATGTGTGTGTGTG
>JASCQY010014580.1:7500-10318 GCA_030264315.1 Sardinella tawilis
ACTGCATATATGCACACATGCTGTTGTATAGTGTAAGAGTAAGTGTGTGTGTGTATGATGAAAATGCTCACATTTTGCAATCTCGTTCTGCTGGGTAAGAGAAAAGTCGCTGTAATTTGGGGAGCATTCCTGGTTTTCTGCTGAGGTCACCATCTAAGGTCCAGTCCTCTGAGTGTGTGTGTGTGTGTGTGTGTGTGCTGTAAACTGATTAGTTTGTGTGCACATGACATCCCTGTCAATTGTGCATATGCATGTGTGTGTGTGTGTGAGAGAGAGAGAGAGAGAGAGAGAAAGAGAGAGAAAGAGAGAGAGAATAACCCCACTGTACTGAAAGGGCCGGAGCAACACTATCATGGGTGTTTGGTGGCGAGTGGCGAGATTTGGACAGTGGGATGTCATCTCTTTTTGTGTGTGTGTGTGTGTGTGTGTAGCACTGTCATAGTTGTTGGATCAGTGGGGGCTGTTTGGGGGCATCAGTGGCTGGGTTTGGACAGTGTCATGTATGTGTATATGTGTGTGTGTATTGGGGTGGGTTGTATTGGTTTGAGGGTATTAGTAGCTGGGTTTGGACAGTGTATTGTCGCCCATGTGTGTATGTGTGTTGTAGAGTGTGGTGCAATCTGATTTGTGTGTGTGTGTGTGTTTGTGTGAGCAATGTTCAGTCAGTGAAGTGTGTGTTTGTGTTGCAGTGTTTAATTGGTGAGAGATAGGCTATGTGTGTTGCGATGCAGAGTAAGTGTGTGTGTGTGTGTGTGTGTGTGTGTGTGTGTGTGTGTGGCTGATGTGCGATGATCCTGGCACAGGGCCGTAGGATTAGAGAGAGAGAGAGTGTGTGTGTGTGTGTGTGTGTGTGTATGTGTGTGGCACAGGGTTGAAGGATTAGTGTGTGTGTGTGTGTGAGTGTTGGCATTTGTTCCTGGCAGCTGAGTGGGTCCATCACAGCCTTTGTGAAAGAGTGAAAGTCCCCCCCCCCCTCCAAAGGCCAGCTGGACACAAGAGGATGTGAAATGTGATTGTCCAACCTGCCTACATCACATCAGGGAGCTCAACTCTAGGTTGAGAATGGGTGGGTCAGGCTGGTTTTTGTTTATCCTTTTTCTGTTTGTATGTTTACCTATCTATCTATTTATCTATCAATCTATCTATCTATCTATCCATCCATCCATCATCCGATCGCTATCTATCTGGATGGCTCCCAGCTCAGGCCTTCATAAGAGAGTTGGACAGGAGACCCCAGACTGGCTTATGTCTGTAACACCAGCAGTAGCCTCAGCCAAAGAGGTCACACACACACACATACGCACACACACACACACACACACACACACACACACACACACACACACACACACACACACACACACATACTGTGAGATGTGCCAGTAAAGTAAATAGTTGTGTGTGTATGTGTGTGTTTCTCAGACTGCAATGGGGCTGTGTATGTCTGTGTGTCTGTGCTTATTTCCTGGACTGCACTAGAAATGGAGGGAAGCGATGCAGGCAGCGGTCAGACATCAACCTGACAGTTAAGAAAAAAAAAAGATGATGCAGTAATCTTTAATTAATATGTACATATCTCTTTAAGAAATATGCCCCAAAAATATTTTAAAAATATGACAAAGGAAAAAACATGCGAGACAAGTAAGCCCAAGTTTAGACATGACGTGCCCTGAGAAAACGATAAGAGAGGCGCTGAGAGAGGCCTGGGATATGGAGAGGTCAGCCCATGCTGTTGATCACTGATGGCTGATTGGTTCTCAGGGTCATTCCCTTTGCAGCGGATAGCATTTGTGTGAGGTTGGTTGCTATGGGGTTGCTACGGTTTGTGCATTAGCTGCTTGCAGTGTCTTTGTTAGAAAATACCAGTTTTGGGGGTTATACTGTAATATGTTTTGGGCGGGGATTCCGTAACAGAAAGATTTTCGGGGTGATTCTGCACCAACTAGCAGTAGTTTAAGCAGCAATTCTGCAGCAGCGATTCTTCAGTCTAGCAGTAGTTTGGAGGGGGGGGCGATTCTGTAGAGGCTAGCAGTAGTTTCAGCAGCGATTTTGCAGCGTTTAGCAGTAGTTTCATGGCCGATACTGCAGAGTCTAGCAGTAGTTTCAGTAGCGATTTTGCAGCCTTTAGCAGTAGTTTGGGTGCGATTCTGCAGAGGCCAGCAGTAGTTTCGGGGGGCGATTCTGCAGAGTCTGGCTGAGAGGCTGAGCAGCGGTGACTCAGTCCAGTGGGACGCCTCCGTGTCACTCAGCCTCCTCAGCCCAGCAGCAGCTATTTTTACTTGTAACAAAAACCCAGACATGTCTCTCTTCTCTAACAAACTCTTCCGATGAACATCAGAACAGATCATATCTCTGTCAACTAGACACTGCATCACAACATATCACATCTCTGCCTACCTGACCATCGGACCAAAAGAGATCCCATCTATGCTCACGGAATGTCAAACCTAGAGGGATCCCATTTCTACTTGTAGAATGTGGAACCTTAAAACCTTCCAGTTTGTTAAAAGCAGTGTGTATGTGTGTGTGTGTGTTATTCTCACTAGTGTGTGTGACATTCTCCCTCGTCCTTCTGCAGAGAGTCACATGACTGGAGGTCATCTGAGGAAGTGTAAGGATCTAAGGGTCTGCATTGGTCTCCCGTCGCCGGGCGTGTCTTTGCTCGTGTGTGTTTGTATATGTGTGTGTGTGTGAGAGAGTTTAATGATATGCCTACCCGCACTCAGAACAGCAGTGCTCTAATCTCTGCTGTCCTCCTTCCTCCCCCTCATGCCTCTCCTCAACCTCCACCTCCCTTCCTCCTTCCTTTTCCCTTCCT
>JASCQY010014633.1:0-10315 GCA_030264315.1 Sardinella tawilis
GGGACTAAATTTCCCGGTAATTATTACTTTACCCAATGTCCCCCCATTAAACTAGTCCCGTCCGAATAGGGCTAAAGTAGGTGAAGGCCTTGTAAGGCTGATCATAGCTCTGCTGGTCCTGTGAGGTTTATATGCTCACAAGCCAGCACACACTCACACACACACACACACACAGTAGGTGAAGGTTTTATACAAGACAGACTCACAGACAGATGTAGGCGACAGACACACAGGCAACTACAAGTCTACAGACTCACAGACATGTGTAGGCGCCAGACACACAGACAACTACAAGTCTACAGTACAGACCTGCTCCTGAAAGATATGTCTCTCTTCTCCAGTGCTTGGTCTCACCACATAGTCTGTCCACCTAACAAAGGAAGTAGGAGGCTTATTAATAATAATAATAATAATAATAATTTTAGAAACTACAGAGGACAGCTCAAACTACTCAAATGGACAAAAACATCTAACTGTTCAAAACGGCTAGGCCGCTAGCAGCTACTGCAGGCAGAGTGCTAACTGTTGCTATAGCATCAGTTGGAGGTTGGGATAGTTGTCTCTTACACTCTGGGGGCTGGAGGGGTCCCGTCTGCGGCCTCGTCACCCTCCTGTGGCAAAGGAAAACAAGCAAATAAACGGCCTCTGATACACGTGACCTCTGAGCAGTTCATAAATAAAAGTGGGAAAGCACACTGAAGCAGGCAGAGACAAAATGCTTCTGTGCATTTATAAGAAATACAGTTATGTAAAGTCTCTTTGTTTTTTGGTTATCTGATGGCTCCAGGCCAGCTCTCTCCGAATAGAGAAAAGAGAGAGGGAGAGGGTGAGAAGGAAGGAGGGAGAGAGGGAAGGACTGAATGATAGACTGAGTGAAGCCTGGGGAAAACCCTTCAGTCACATTTCACTAGTCACCATTTCAGGTTCTAATTCCATAGCTGGAGAAAACAATGCTTGAACATTCTATATTGGTCCCCAACTACTTCCTGTCACATTAACATAACATGTAGAATGTTAAACAGGAAGTTCTGGGGGACCAGCAATGGAACTAGAACCTGAAATGGAAAAAAAAAAAAACATACTTCTGTATTTAAGGTCAGAAACTGACTACCCCAGGAGGGCTCTGAACCGTTGATGTTGAAATCAGCACACCGCACACACTAGCTGTATCTTGCAGTTGAAACACACTCCATTTAAAATGAACATACAATAGACTGTACCTTGCTGGTTATGTGGTCTTTTGATTCCAGCCAGAGTTGACACAGTGCACTCAAATCCTTCTCCCCGTCCTGCACAGGAGCTACACACACACACACACACACACACAAGTTACCAGTCAGTGTGATTATGATGCATAATTTGGGATTAGAGGAAAACAAAGTCTTGGTGATTGACAGAGCAGCAGCCACTGAGCAAGCAGTGGTGTTGACAGAGCCAGAGACTGGAGGAGATGGGGAGGAGGAGGCTAAGCATGGCTCAGCATTTCCTTACCCAGCCACTTCCACTGCTGCGAATGCTCATGGAACTCCACAAACGGGGAGAAGCCGCTGGGTAGGCCAATCACGCCAGCTGTGGGGGGAGGGATGAACAACCAATCAACCAATCAACTAATCAATGGATGAATCAATGCATTTCAACATACAGTACGAGTTAGTACTGCCAATGAAAAGCACCTTCACTGTTTCAGTTACACTACAGTCACACAGCATACAGACCCGCTAGTAATGCCTGCAACTCTCTCTTATCTCCAGTACAGTTAGATGGACACACACACAGACACACACACATTAAGTCTGTGGCGGAGTGCTATTGTCTGTATAGGCGCAACAATAAAGTTGGTGACCAAACATCATGCTTGCTTTCTGCTGCCATTACAGCTACAAAGGAAATACAAATTCAGTTTGGGTTCATTGAATCAGAAATTCAAGAGAGGAGAGAGAGTCACTCAAGAAGAACAACACCCAGAGAGTGAAGAGAAGGATTTCCTTTTAACTCACGTTTGCTCTCTCCTGCCAGGAAGTGCAGCGCCGGCTGAACCAGCTCAGACCAGCAGGGGGCGAGAGAGAACCAGGGGTTGAGGGTGCTGGCTGCAGACGTCTGCCACTGCTGGATACGGTCCTCAAGCTGGGGGAGAGACACACACACACACACAGATGAGTACACACAATTTGAAAAAAAAAAAAAAAAAAAAAAACACGGAAGAGAAATATCCATCACACCTGAAAACACACACATACACACAAACCCTGATACAGACACAGACACACACATCTCATGTCCATAAAACCTGAAGAGTATTAGTAACCGTATTAGCAGTAGTAGTGTGGAATCAATATCTATAATAAATAATAGATTGATATGAGTGACATGAGTGGTAATCACCAGGGCAGAGGCGGCCAGACTCTCCTGTCTCAGGATGTTCTCCAGCAGGTGGAAGAAGCTGACAGCGATCTCCTCCACCACTGTAGGACTGCTCTGACTTCCCTCCATAGGCCTGAGAGAGGGAAACACACACACACACACACACACACACACACACACACACACACAGACAGCCAGGATGTTACTGTAGGTATGAGATTAAAGAGGAGGGGAGAGAGACATGTAGTACACTACAGATTACACAAGAGTAAACAGAGAAACGGGGATACAGACAACTAAGGTAGAGGCAGGAGTAGTGAATAGAGTGTGTGTGAGAGAGAGAGAGAGAGAGAGAGAGAGAGAGAGAGAGAAACAGAACAAAAACAAAAGTGGAAGAGTGAAGGGTCAAAGAAAGAAAGCAAAAAAAAGTAAAAAAAAGAAAGAAGAAACAGAAATGCAAAAAAAGAAAAAGTGTGATAGAAAGATAAAGAGCAGGAAAGAATGACGAAAAGAGTCAAAGTGGCGTACTCCTCCTTGACGCTGGGTAAGGGGACGGTGGGGGTGTCGCTGAGGCCGGGCGTGGCGTTGGCACTGGTGGGCATTAGCAGCTCTGACGGGTCCTCCGCCTCCACCTTAATGGTGGGCCTCATCTTCCTCCTCTTCCTCTCCTCCCGTGCTCGCTTCTTCGGCAGCGACAGGTCAAACAGCGCTGAGGGGAGGAGCACAGACAGAGTAAATCTTAAAACACATCATTTTAATAGCAGATTTATGAAAATATCTAAATCCCAATGCCCCTGTCAACACTTGTAAGCCCTCAGCCCTCACAGAGTGGGAGGGGCACAGACACAGGAAATCATTTTAGTAGCAGATTTAATCGAAAAACCACAAAAGAGGGTCTAAATCCCAATGCCCATAAGCCCTCAACCCTAACAAACTCTACTGGATTTATTCCATCACAAATACGGTTGATTCTATTGCGTTAGGGCCTAGGGGGAGAGAGGGATTCTACCACTGTCCATCTGTATCACATGGTACTGTAGCTCCTCAGGCAACCACTTGAGTGCTCAAGTGCCCTAAACAAGGGGCAGCGTCATCATCAAAGTGACACCTAGTGGTTGAATTGTGCACCTGCATACCAGACCTCCATGAGCTCTTCCTGATCTGCTGCCTCCAACGCAGAAACTGCTCTGAAAAAACACCAACACAGGCGCGCATGCGTGCAAATGCACACACATAGTGCTCACCCATAGTGGAACCCTTCCTGCCGATGTTGACGCGGGACATGATGTCTCCCAGGTGAAGCTCCCGAGTCACAAGGTCAGGATGGTCCTGGAACATTACAGCATGGACAAAGACTTACACACCCTCCACACAAACAAACACACACATGCACGCACACACACGCGCACGCACACACACACACACACACACACACACAACATAGCATGGACAAGGACTTGTACAGACTTACACTCTCAGACTTTCCCATTCAGAAACAATTTTGTGTCATGTCAGTTAGTACTCCACATACAGTACACACCCTTAAAATGATACTACTATTTTTCAATTCACTTATGAACTTCAGTAGGCCCTTGGAGCATTTTGTGTGTGTGTGTGTGTGTGTGTGTGTGTGTGTCTATATGAGTGTTTACCGGTTGGTGTTTCCTCTTCTCTCTATGTCTCCGTAGCAGAGCTCTCAGATCCTTCTCTCCAAGCTCCACCTTATCTGCAGAGTAAACAACACAAACACATCAACAACAACACAAACACATCAACCCTGTAGGAACAGCGATGATGCTACTACTGGAACTCTCTTGAAACGGTATATGACATGAGGAGTTTAAAACCTTTGCTGTGTGTATTTCAAGTTAGTGTGTCAAACAGGCTCTTTACTCTCCTTCAAAGGAGTGTGTGAAGAGTACAGTGTGTGAGGATAGTGTGTGGAGAGGAGTGTGTGAGGAGTGCAGTGTGTGGAGAGGAGAGTGTGTGAAGAGAGGAGAATGGCGAGGGGCAGAGTTGTTTTTGGAGAGTGTGTGTGGAGTTGATAGGCAAGTGCAGAACTATTGTGAGTGAGTGAGTGAGTGTGTGTGAGAGAGTGAGAGTGTGAGAGAGTGAGTGTGTGTGTGAGTGAGTGAGTGTCTCACCTCTGGTCTTCATGTCCTGCGTGGAGAGGCTGGGCAGGACCTTCAGAGGGACTGAAAGCGTTGGGGAGGAAGGTGATTGGGGACTCCTCAACCAGGGGCCCACTTCTGCTAACACACACACACACACACACACACACACACACTAATATTAACATACAGTAATACACACTGCAACATTAACATATGTTTTTCCAACCCACATCAAAAGCTGGTGTGCTGTATAGTTTCCCCCCTGCGGTTCCTGCTGACACATTTAGAGAAAGCTGATCATGCTGAACTGCAGCCCAGCATGCAGAATTTCAACTGCATCCCAGCAAGCTGGAGAGCTAAACTACACACACATGCACACACACACGCACACACACACGCACACACACACACGCACACACACACACACAAACACACATAAACACACACAAACACACGCATTCACGCACGCAAAATTCATATTTTGTCATAGTTGTCTTTCCCACACCAAACTGGGGCTACCCAGAGAAAAGTTAGTTAGTTCCCACGCTACCTGGCCCTTGATACCATTTTCCCCAGACACAGAACTACCAAGACTGTTAGCAAAGACAAACTCTGCCCTGAGTAGTATCAGGGCCTTCAATTCTCCACCACACACTGTTCTAGGTCCAAAACTTCCATCATGAGGTTCTGCAATTAGCATAGTCACTCCCCCCTCACCATCACTACCACAGACTGGGCGACAGGGCCCTGACCACCACTACCTGGGTTTGACTGGGTCTGACTGGGCCTGACCAGACCCCACCACTACCACCATCACTACCAGACTCGGCGACAGGGCCCTGACCACTTCCTGGGTCTGACTGGGTCTGACTGGGCCTGACCAGACCCCACCACTACCACCATTACTAACAGAATGGGCTGTCCAGCAGAAAACTTCAGATTTCCAGCACAGTCTTCAGATCCCAAGGCAAGGCAAGACAAGGCAGGGCCAGGAAAGAGTCTTTTGGAGTAATTCCTCTAACCCAAGGCACTGTGTCCTAAATGCTAGCATCTAGGGACTAATTCCTATAACCCAAGGCACTGTGTCCTAAATGGTAGCATCTAGGGGCTAATTCCTATAACCCAAGGCATTGTGTCCTAAATGCTAGCATTTAGGGGCTAATAACTCCAAGGCACTGTGTCCTACATGCCAGCATTTAGGGGCTAATAACTCTGAGGCGCCGAGTCCAAAATGCTAGCATTTAGGGGCTAATTACTCCATGGCACTGAGTCCTAAATGCTAGTATTTAGGGGCTAACAACTCCAAGGCACTGTGCCCTACATGCTAGCATTAAGGGGCTAATTACTCCATGGTACTGAGTCCTAAATGCTAGTATTTCGGGGCTAACAACTCCAAGGCACTGTGTCCTACATGCTAGCATCAAGGGGCTAATTACTCCATGGTACTGAGTCCTAAATGCTAGCATTTAGAGGCTAATTACTCCAAGGCACTGACTGTGTCCTAAATGACTAAGAACAATGGAAGCAAAGATCATGGAATACTGACCAAGACATAGAGACATAATACTCGCTCCACTTTTACCCTCTCTGATATAAGTGTGTCATGTAGTTAAACAGTGGCTACGGTGTATGGCGCAGTACTATACAGCAATAAAACTGAGCACTCAGTGTTTCAGGTCAGAGAGCTGCTCTCACGCTCACCGTCATCATCGTCGGATGAGGGGTTGCTGTCCGCAGCTCCGCACTCACTCCGCACCTCCCTCAGGATACGCTCCACGCGCCTCCTCACCTTCCGCTCCCGAACCTCTGCCGCGTCTGGGCCACTGGCGCGCCGCCGCAGGGCCAACTCTGGCCCACCACGTGCAGCCAACTCCAACAACTCCTACATGCACAGAGAGGAGGAGGAGGAAGAGGTGGGGGAAAGAAGGAGGAAAGAAGGAGGGGAGAGGCGGGGGGAGGAGGAGGAGAGGGGAAATGAAGAGAAGAGGTGGAGAAGGAGGAGAGGAGCAGTATGGAGAGGGGGAGAGGAGAGGAAGAGACAGAGAAGAGGGAGAAGAGGAGGAAAAGAAAAGGAGAGAGATAAGAACTGAGTCAGCAGTGAGTCAAAGGCAGAAGAACTGAAACCACACACACACACAAACACAAACACACACAAACACACACACACACACAAACACACATACACATACACATACACACACAAACACACACACTTTACCTTTCTGGAGATGAGTATCTGGTTGAGGAGCTTGTGGTAGTACTGTTGGAGTGAGTATAGCTGCCTCCTGCGCTGCGATTTGGCACACAGCTGCCTGTACTTCACCACCTCTGGGTTAAAGTAGCCATCTTGGAAAGACACATTAGACATATTACAGACATTAGAGACTGGGTTAAAGTAGCCATCTATAACAAACACATTACACACATTACAGACATTAGAGACAAAGTAGCCATCTATGACAGACACATTACACACATTACAGAAATTAGAGACGGAGTTAAAGTAGCTATCTAGGGCAGACACATCACAGACATTATTCTTATTCTTATTCACACAGACATTAGACACATTAGAGACAGGGTTAAAGTAGCCATCTAGGGCAGACAGACACATTACAAACATTAAATTAGCCACCTGGAACAGAAAGACATCAGCTGTGATCACTACAGTAGTGATCTTTAAAGATTGTCACACTCGTAACAGCTGATCAGCCTTCACCAACTCTTGCTTCTTAACACAGCGATATCAAACAGAACAGGGCTGGTTGTTCTGACCTATGTCATTATCATCACAGTATCCAAAATTCTGATAGAAAAATCTAGAGATTTCAAGATAGTATTTTGGCATGTGAACCTACATGAACGAGTAGCCATCTGCACGTAGCAAATAATCATTAAAACCATAAATGTAGGCTACAGACATCACTCTTTACTGTCCACAGTGTGTAAGTCACATTCTCCTTACTCCACATGTGTGTGTGTGTGTGTGTGTGTGTGTACAGACTATAGTAGTTCTCCTAGGAGGCAAGATGGAGGATCGACGGAGGAAGACGGAGGTCAAAGGTCAGGGGTGTAGGCTACCTCTAAAAAGCTTCTGGGCAAGGTGCAGAGGGTTCCCGAAACAGAAGTTGTGGTTGTTGAAGAGGGCGCTGACGGTGCCCTCCTGTTCAGCCGTGTTGTCGTCGGGGAAATGGGGAAGGAACTGAGAGAGATGCTCCCTCTGGGCATCCGTCAGGACCTCAGTCCACGTACTCTCACTCAACACTGAGAAGAAGATCTCAGGCTGCGCGTGCGTACACACACACACACACACACACACACACACACACACACACACACACACACACACAGTTAGCAAACAATCACAAACATTTGCAAATACACAAGAATACTTTTTACAAATTATGTAACTTTCAGCATCACCATCTTGTAGTCTACATCTCTTTTAAGTACAACATCATTCACCCATGATTAATTGCAAACTCACATCCTCCAGCAGGTCTTCTGGCAGCCGCACACAGCTATTACCCAGCATGCACTCCTCCATGATGCCCCCATTGGTCTCTGCAGCACCCGACTCCAAGGGGTCAGTCAGCATGTGATCCAAGGCCTCCATCCCGACCTCCCTGAGACAACTATGCACAAGCCACACACACACACCACACACCGACACACACACAAGCACCACACACGACACACACACAAGCACCAGAAAGATATCTCAGTGTGTATCAGAATACTATGAGCCAGTACCACTCTCTAAAAAGTGCTCAGTCAGATCCTATTCACATAGGCTATGTGAATTTCCACAATGATTTTCTTTGATTATTTGGGCTATAGGCTGACTAATGAATTATTAATGTTAGAGTTCCTTTGGAATGATTGCAAAGTACCTGAATAAAACAGTAATAATAAAAAAAAAACGAAAATGCGTCAAAAGCGGCCCGAGGACTTCATGAGGTTGCATAATGCATCTCTGTATGCCAGTTAACAAGCGATGACGTTAAATGCAAAATGCATGAAGATATGTACTCATGAACATAATGAATGGTTGCATACTACTGTGTCTAAACAACTAGCAGGGTATTTACCCCGGCGATTTAACGTATTTAACATCCCTGCAATTCGCTCTCTGAGAAACCTAACTCAAGACAATGTCAGGTTACTCAATGATGCTCAGGTTCATGACTTTGGGTAACGTATAGCTGACAGCTTCATTACTGGCCATCTCTATGACATCTGTATTCAAACAAACGACACAATTATGACTTTGAACATATGGATTTGGGAAGCCAGTGCCAATACGTACTGTCCTTGCTAAATTGTTTGTTTAGTAAATGTAATTATTTGCTTTTATCGACTGACTTTAAAAAGCCAGCTAGCTTAGCCGGATTGCTACTTACCTCCACCGATAGTGTCCAGCCCTGTTTACACGTGACTGAGTGAACAACGGCACATCATTTTATTCTGCACATTCTCAACGGGTAGTATTAGATCTCACAGCGGGATAGTGGACTAGGTTGTTTTTTTATTTCAGTTCTTTAAAGATGAAAAATCTTCCCAATAACAAGAGAACAATTTCCGTTGTTATTGCTTCCGGGTCTTCTACTTCTCTTAGTGTTGTGTCGGCGATGGGTTTATGCATCAGTACTGCCATCTAGTGTCCAATGTAGTAATTGCAACAGCTTCTCATTTAGCCGATGAATGCTGACTGCTATGCTGTTGGGCTACCTCCAGCTAACAGCATAAAATGTGTCAGATTAGCCTACTTACAATGTGAAAATGTGCTTCAGTGAACTTGAAGACTGGCTTTTATAAAGGGCTTGGTCAGAATAGACCATGAGTTTTTTTATGCTAAAATCTGTCTGAAAATTAGGCACAGGCCGAGACACTGCCATCACAAGCAAAGTGTTTTTTTCAGGCTTAGCCTACAGTATATGCTCATCTTGTATGCCCATATTTCTTTTATTTCCTCTGCACTGCAGTCTGTAAAGACTTTCTAATCCAGCCGCATTTTCAGTTTCCTCTCACAGCTGACACCCACACTCAGCGATCGTGATCAAGTATTATGAAATTGTGTAGGAGTGATTTTCCTATCTACCTCAAGGTGGCGTTATAGTTCTCTTTTATGTTGGTGAAAGCTGCAGACCTGCTTAGAGTTGCAGACAGTAGATAGGCTAAATACTGTAAATTCTGGCACCACATTGTAACTATAAGATCCGTTTCTAATTTTACCATTATTCCTGACTCACTGACCTATCAAGCTGTTCTCTTTCTTTTTCTTGGCTGTAACTGAGTTTATATTATATAGTTTATATAGTTTATATTATATAAATATATATATATTCATGTAGGCTACTTTCTTTAACTTTTAGCATTATGTGTAAATATATGTTGACATGTTTTCAACATGCAACCGGCTCATTTTAAGACCCATGTATTGTGTGTGTGTGTGTGTGTGTGTGTGCCCGTGTATTCATGTGCGTGTTTTTGTGACACAGGTAAATTAAGAAACACTTCAGGTTAAACTGAGAGACATCTGCATTTTAATCTCATTAAAAGAGTATGTGGGTGGTTTCTTAGAATGTTTGTATGTACCTGTTTGTGTGTGTGTATGTGCGTGTGTGTGTGTATGTGTGTGTGTGTGTGTGTATGTGTGCGTGTGTGCGTGTGTGTGCGGGTGGGGGGGTGGGGGTGCAGAAGTGAGAGAAGAGCGGCTGAAGGATGAGTGAGACAGAGATGAGTCATGACTAGAACAACCTGATGAATGAATGAGTGTGTGTGTGTGTGTGTGTGTGTGTGTGTGTGTGTGTGTGTGTGTGTGTGTGTGTGTGTGTGTG
>JASCQY010014757.1:7500-10310 GCA_030264315.1 Sardinella tawilis
TGAGGAATTGGGGACTGATCACCCCAGAACAAAAAAATGATATTAAATCTTAGGTGAACCAGACTTGGAACGTTCATGCGAACCAATTAGGCTATTCAGTGGGTCTCCTGCCCCTAGTGGACACTTGGGTGTATTATCTGTAATGTCTTATGCGACCAGCAGCTATGGAAGATTCAAACACATGAACCGGGCACAAAGTTACTAATATTACAGCTATGACTCAGGAGGGCAAAACAGTTCTGAAATCCAGGGTGAATGAATTCATAGCCCTGTTGATCTAGCTCACCAAGTGCTGTCGGTAGGGAAAAGAGCAAAAAAAATGTGATATACAGTAGACCTCATTTCAAATTTGTAGCCAATAGCCTACTGACCACTGAACACTGGGGCACAGAAACTCACTTCCAGAATCTAACGCTGTTTCTCAAAGTCAAGGAAGCATCCATCGATTCAAGCTACTTTTTCGAGGATTCCACGTCATCGTACCTTGCCAAGCACTGTTCCAAAGTCAAGGATGTTTCAAAATTCTATTGAGTGCTGAGTCCTTCTTTCAAAGGCTTTTCAAGGCTACATAGCTTTTAGCTTAGAAGCTTGCCCCCATTGCTACGCTATTTTGCCGCCTCGCTAAAACCGCCATAACTCTGTTCAGGTCGCATCGTTTCGGTTCATTTTTTGTCAGCTCGTTGTACTCGACTACTGCTTCAACTGGAATGTAGGCTGAGACGTGCCGGCGTTCCCCTTTAAGCTTATTACACAGACGATGCTGCCCATTGTTTACAGTAAGATAGCATGATGCCTGCCTTATGCTCTTTATTGCTCCCTCAGTAGCATGTGAGATCTGTTTTGAATGATCACTGCCCACTTAAAAGAGAGGCCTTTTCACTCATGTCATAAGACACCAGTTTGGCTTAAGGGAGGCTTCACATGCGTGTACAGGAACTAAGAGATGATCTGAACTCCCCTTTTACAGTAGGGCAAAAACAGAAAACGATATTGCAGCACTCCAAGTGACGTAAAAGCCTGTATAAAATGCTGGTTACATGCCTACGCATTTCAACAGTTGTCCATTTATCATGCCATTATTGACTGTACTGTAGGCTGTACAGGAGGCCTTTTGACCTGTGTATTTGTTAGTGCTGTATGTCAGCCACTGATATTTTGTTATAAAATGTCACACTTTGTGACTGAACTGGCTTTATTTTCTTTTATTTTCTATTGAATGTGGAAATGTGTTTGCACACTAGTGAGGTGTAATGAATTGGCCATGCAAGGTCCTTGACCTGAGGCAGTGAGGATTCACGTGTCCCTTGTGTCATGTGACCTACAAATGTGTCAATACACATATAGTACAGTACAGTAAGCCTACAATACCCTCTCTCTCTCACAGACACACACACATACACACACACACACACACACACACACGTGCGCGCGCCATAGAATGTGTCCTGACTCCTGAGCTCTTTCTGTGATCAGTGTATTCACGTGACATTTCCATACAGTTTATATGTTATGCCATGTGTGTGCATTTATATGTGTGTGTATGTGTGTGTGTTCATGTGTTGCCTTGGGCATTTGGGGTGATTGTGTTTGTGTAGAATCATTTTGCTGGATTGGACAAATTTCCCTTCGGCACAACTGCTTGAGTCTTATCTCTGTATAGGCATATTCTGTGTCTGTATCTGTGTGTGTGTGTGTGTGTCTGTGTGTCTGTGTGTCTGTGTGTCTGTGTGTTTGCTTGCCTTTACAGCTTTGGCTTGTGGTGTGTATCCAGGTGTTTATCATGCAGGAAGTACTCGACTTTCTCAGAGCCGTCTGCATTTAGCCCTGATTGCTCAGCCTTGGAAAGGCTTTAAAATCAATCCTCCACCACAGCGACTGCATTAGAGACTCCTCTGTCTCTCTAAGCTGTGTGCACACATATTTCTGTGCATGTGTTTGTGTGTGTGTGTGTGTGTGTGTGTGTGTGTGAGTGAGAGAGAGAGAGAGAGAGAGAGAGAGAGAACGAAAGAGAGTGTGTGTTAAGGGATTAAAGTGATGGGCAATCTCTGTGAGGGATCTGTTGACTCAAGGGAAATCTGTGTGTCTGTGTGTCTGTGTGTGTGTGTGTGTGTGTGTGTGTGTGTGGCCAGGTCTCTGCAACGCAGGTACAGTAAGCTGGGGTGCAGTTCTGAGTTTAGCACAAACATTTCCGACTTTTGCAGTTCAGTGATGCCAGAAAAATGCACTTTGTTTTCTCACATTGGTAGTAAGGCAACTGAGGTCCTTAAAGGGAGAGATGAAAGGATGGTAAAGAAGAATATTTCAAGGCTGTTTCTTAACTACAGTACAGCATACAGTGTGAGCAAACTTCAATGACAAAATCAATTTGATTTCTTTGTTTTCAATTAGAAGGCCTGACTAGGATGTAGTGTGACTCAGTGTGCTTCTATTCCCTTTTTCCTGATATCTTTAAGCTATTTTCATCTTTTGCTTGTGTTGAAAGGTTTCAATTAAATACAACACAATTGTTTTTAATTCTAATATTCTGTTCTCCGCAGTCCTTAGGCAACCTTTAGGACTTCACAATCACAAGCAGACCTGATCGGATTCCAGTTGCATTTATATTCATTTATATTCATTTATATTCATTTCCAACAGTGTATTTGTCTGGCCCTTGACCTGTGAGATATGAACTCATCCATAATGTGGGCCCTGTTACTAATGTCCAAGTGGATTTGGGTATTATGCGGACCCCTTATAGACCATTTCAGGTTCTAATTCCATAGCTGGAGAAAACAATGCTTGAACATTCTATCTTGGTCCCCAACTAC
>JASCQY010014785.1:0-10309 GCA_030264315.1 Sardinella tawilis
CACACACACACACACACACACACACACACACACACACACACACACACACACACACACACACACACACACAGACATTAACATTCTAGTCATTTATTTCCCCGACTGTTGTGAGTGACATGCACTGCTCAGCCTTCACAACTCTTGTATGACTCTTCAGGGAGCCTCTCATTACACCAGACACTGACCTCCGAGCCCTCAGCAAGAGACGAGGGAAAAAGAGGCAGAAACCAGACAAAGAGGGAAAAAGAGAGAAAGGAAAAAGAGAGATAGAAAAAGGGGGGGGGAGAAATAAATAAAGAAGTGACTGCCCAAGCAGATTAAGCTAATAGAGAGAGAGTAAATTATTCAGAGGGTACACGGACAGACGAGTGTGTTTCAGACATAAAACATGAATTCTTCACACACGCTCCACTGGCGCTGCAAACATCATCCCTCTCTCATTTTAAGCAGCATGCATTTGCATCAGACGGCGAGCCGGCAAGGGGGTTTATGGCATGTGTGTGGGGACGTGTGTGTGTGTGGGTGTGCATGCATGCGTGTCTGTGTGTGAATGAATAAATGAGTTCATAGCCATGAATGTGTGTCCCATTTAAGTACTGACACAAAGAAGTTGAAGGAATAATATATATATATATATAAACACGGGATTACTACATTGGCTTTTATGAGGGTGATGAGAGATTGCATGTCCAACAAAATGCTATCAGAAAATTCTTCTGCTTATCTTTCAAAAAAATCCCCATTTTAGTCTGAAAGAAGACAAACAAGACCAGCAGGGCGTTTTTTTTCTTTATTCATTTTTTTCTCCTCTGCTGGGTTCTGCTCCCCCTTGTCCGCCCACAGCACTGAAGGACTGAGGACCTGTGAAGAGGAAGTCAAGGCCAGTTCAAGAAGACGCACTCTTCTGGCCTCGGAGCTCAGGGCAATATCTCTCCAGAATGTGTTTCTCCTTGTCCGGATTTCCCATGGGCATTCCTGGCTCTCCTTCAAACAACTCCCTCAGTTGTTACAAGGTTCACCTTCTTCATTTTCCAGCCTAATCGCTAAACCCAAAAGCCATTTTGTCCCAGCGACCATCCCTCTCCCTCTCTCTCTCCCTCCCACTCCCTCTCTCCTGACCTTACACTCTCCCACTAGTGGTCTCCTGTTGACTAGCAGAGCTGCTTGGCAAGCATCCACTCATCAGCTGTAAACTTAAGTGAACACGTGTCACTACACTACATCTCCATTAGTCCCCCCTGTGCTCTTTTCTCACACACACACACAAACATACACAGAGACACACAGACACACACACACACACACACACACAGTCGATTGCTTTTGCCCTGTGACCCCCTTCCAGTTGCACTCATCCTGACTCCATGCACACACACAAACACACACACACTGCAGAGCGGCAACGGCACCAATCAGCACTCCTTCTTTAAATGCATGCAGGCCCACCTTTGGATGGAAATACTGCCGTCACCTGGGTCTTAACACACGGTCCCATATCCAGAAGTCAAAAAAAGAGAGAGAAAAAAAAAGTTAAGTTAAAATGTCTTTATTGTGTTAAGTACATGTCCTATATGGACTAGTTAAAAAGCCCACGCGTAGCGGCATCTAGCCTTCTTCAGGGCATAGCGATGCATCCCAAAGAGCACCCGAAACTAAGAAACCTGAAAACACTTCTGGATAAAGAGCACGCCACAATCTACACACTGAAAAACATGGTCCCATATGTCTATTCTGAGAGTATATACAGGTGAGTCATAATAGCTTGAATTCCAACTACTGGTTGCAGAGAAAACGTTTCTCATAGACTTCAATGTAAAATCCTGGACTTTCTTGATCATATTAAGTCCACCACACTTGTAGAACATGGATATGTATTTTTCATAAACTACTGGCCACATAATACAAAATATCTCCACCACGACATGATCAAGTTAGTGGTTTTGGGTTTCCCCACTCAAATGCGGCATTAGGATACCTTGCCTGAACACCTCACAACCAAGCCAGCTACTAGGCTAACGCTCATCGGCAGCATCCCATCCTAAACACAACTTTCACACAGAAATTTCTCTCATTGAGCTACTGATCTAACATTCAGAGCTCACTGAGCTGCAGCTTCAAAGGTTAGCTGATCACTGTAACGTTAGGTTACATTAACTACAAGTGGGATAATTTCCGTGAAGCAGACACATTGTTTGAATAATGTTTTAAACAAATTCAATGTGCATATAATTATTATTGTGAATCAGGAATATTAAAAGAACACTTGGTAGATTGTGTCAAAATGGTTAAACACAAGATTACTTGATGACAACTCCTTAGAAGACACTTCTAAAAGTGACCAATTTTACATTACAACGGGTTAGGTCGGATGGCTTTCTGCAACGAACACGCGCAGTGGCAACAGAATATAGAGCGTTTATTACGCAATGTTTGTAAACACAAAAATGCTCTACAGTCATTACAAGATGGCTGAACAGAGGTAAGGAACAAAGAAAAAAACATTTCCTAGGTTTTTGAAATCTGCTTACCTGCATACACACATTTAAATCTCTCTACATGCACGTACACGACAAAAGATCCCTCAATAAGAGTGTGCTAATACACCTTTTGGAACTATAGCAAAGAAATCCTTTTGCCATGAAGAACGCCTCCACTTCTACTTGCTCATTGTAAATGCAAACACCTGGGCTGGACTGGGTTATCATCACTGCCAGCACTGCTGTCATCACTACTTCTTTATTACATGACATACTCGTCATGGCTGGGCAGAGGTGCAGTAGCAGCCAAAGCCCCAAAAACTATTTCCTAGATATAGGATTTTGAAACCTGCTTACCTGCATGCACAAATCTAAATCTGTCTACATGCATGTACACCACCTCACACACATGCATCCTGTTCCACAAAAAAGACCCCTCAGTAAGAGTGTGCTGATACACCTTTACACACACACACACACACACACACACACACACACACACACACACACACACACGTACGTTTTAAGAGGGGGAGGAGGCAAGGCTGCTGCAAAAGGGGATAATGCCGCACGGAGAAGAAATTGGACTCCAAGTAACTAAATCTGTCTTCTTCATTTGGTTTCCTTCTGCCTGTCAATAGCATTTAGTGTGGAGAGAATGAAAGAGCGAGCGACTGAAAGAGGGTGTGTGCGTGTGTGTGTGTGAGTGTGTGTGTGTGTGTGTGTATGTGTCTGAGATGCTAGTTGACGGGGAGGGACTTTGGCCAGGCTCCCTCCTGAAATGTGAACATTTGCATATTTATTTGTTGATTTATTTAACGGACAGGCCTCTCCTACAGCCATCCATCAAGGCGGGACACAGAGGCATGAATAATGCAGGATCTGACTCCATACAGCACGCCACTAGATACCACACACACACACAAACACACACACACACACACAACACAGGGGGCCTGTAAGGTGGGAAACGGCATAAGCACTACCACCGCAGGAGAGGAACATGCAAGACCTACATTGCACTCTTCAAAACTACAACTTTTTACACACATTTTATACGCACAAAACACACGCAACTTTGTGTTGCATTTTTTATCAATAGAGCTTACTTGTTCTTATCTAGATAAGCGTTGTACAGAAATAAATATATATATATATATATACATATATATATATATAGGGCCAAAAAACTGCCATATTATACAATGTATTGAGTGCATGCACCTATCCAGAGCAATGATGCCTATCGACACTGTCAAGAGAAAATGTCTCTAAATCTGAATGATTCAGTGATGGAATGACTGACTGAGAGGGTATTCACTACCTCTTTTGCACTGAATGGCTGCTGTGCACCAGAAAATGATATTTTAAAGAACAGGCAAATTCACTGAACCGGCGCGCTCAGAATGTGATTGACCTCCGCCGCCAGCCCTGCTCCATTCACCTGTAGCTTTCAGCCAATCAAAACGCCTCACGAGTCTGGCATTGCACGCAGCGCATCTCACTCCGTTTGACGTCTTCTCCGAGCGTGTGCACCAGCAGGCTCGTCTGACACGCAAAACAGCAAATCAAACGTCTGTGTGTATCTGTATCTGTCTGTGTGTGTGGATGAGTGTGCCTGTGTGCGTATAAGTTTGTGTGTGTTTGCGTACGTTTCCTCCCATTCAACGCCCGCGGCGCCAAAAAAAAAAAAAGAAAAAAAAAAAAAAAACACTTCAAAGAGAACGTTCAAACTTCTGGCAGCACTGTGGGTGCTGTCAATCAAAGACAGCCGTAATCACGCACACACACACCGCTCAATCCTGTTCAGATGAGAACGATGTTAGAACGGCACTTAAATAAAAGATGCTCTGTGTCAATAGATTGGGTGGGGGTGGGGGTGGGGGATGTGTGTTGACGGCAGGTGCTGAGCTGAATGAAAAGGCAGCCCACCTTCACATCTCTGAGAAGGAGCGCACGAGCCAAGAGAACTGTGAATGACTTTTTGGGAAGAGGGCTAGTCTCGCATTCCATATCCATCCATTTGAAAATGTTTGCCTTCTAAGGTCAAGGGCTCTTTTTCTACGTGCACTCTGAAGCACCGTATCAATGCAATGCTCCTCTACCAATGCTGCTAAACACTCAGGATAAAAGCAATTTGCCAAATGAACAAATTGGCTTTATCTAAACTAATAAACAAGTGCAGTGATTACTGGTTTGTGGGTTGATTCAAGAGAAACGGCGATTAAGAGCAACTGACCAAAACACAGTAGAAAAGAAGGAGAGAGGGAAAAAGAAAGAGATTCAGAGAAAGGATGAAGCAAAAGAAAACAAGTGAATTGCGACTGCATTTCACTTTCATCTGCATTAGTCTTTTTCATCTGAACAGACAACAAAAGAAATCAGAGGATTTCTCTTTTTCATCTCCCTCTCCCTCTCTGTCACACTCACGCACACACACACATAAACATACACACACAGACAGACACACTTGAGGTTACCTCAGAAAAAAAATAAAGCCTTTAAAATGACACAGTTCATTGATTAGCACAAATGAGAATGGGGAGGGGGAGGCCTGGATGCTGGACTCCAATCAAATATTTATGCCCCCATGCGGGAGGCCTGTGTGCTCCTCACATCAGCCTACCAAGAGCCATGCATCACCTAAGTACCATGCATCACCTGAGAGAGAGAGAGAGAGATAGAGAGAGAGAGAGAGAGAGTGTGTGTACGTGTGAGAGAGAGAGGGTGTGTACGTGTGTTTATGTGTGCGTGCGTGTGTGTGTGTGTGCGTGTGTGTGTGTGTGTGTGATGGGATGTAAAGAGGGGGAAGGGACAGATAGAGAGTGAGAGAGAGGGTGAGAGAACAGAGAGGAAAAAAAGGCAGGTAGACAGGAGTGGAGCAAGGGAAAAGGGGGAGAAGAAAGACAGGCCCAGCGAAAGAGAGAGAGCAAGAGAGTGGAACGACAGAGGCAGAAGTGATGAGGAAGATGAGAGCGAGGCAAGCAAAAGGTCAGGGCTAGACTTTCCTGCCTCTCTCTCTCTCGGGGGGAAAAGATGCCTAGACGGATAACACTGAGGCTAAAACGCAAAAATGTACGCAACCTCCCATGGAAAACTTCACATCATTTATGCATGAGGCCCTCATCATTTGACATCGTTAGTGATCCCCCCTTCATCCCCATCTCTGCTCATTAAGCCACATTTGTATCAAAACACACACACACACACACACACACACACACACACACACACACACACACACACACACACACAACACGCTTACAGTTTGGGCCACGCCAAGTGCATAATAAACACTTGGATTAAATAAATCAAAGAATCAAATGAATAATATAAAACCCAGTGTCTGTGTGGGATGTTTGAACGGGACAACTGAATGATCCATACATCTTCTACATGCTGTTACAGGGGCATGGCATTTAAGCAAACATCAATAAGCTATCAAATTCACTGCTAAACACACACACACACACACACACAGACACAGATACAGACACACACACACACACACACACAAATCCTTCAAAATAAACAAATGATCAGCATCAGATCAATGGTTACTTAGCACTATATTAATTGGTCTTGTATCTGTTATACGTCAGTGAACACAATCATGCATTATGTCCCATACAAGTAACAGCAACTAAAAACTAAGCCTGTTGCTAACTAGCTCTGGGCTTATTCGTACTGTAATTAACTGCTAATATTACTGCTATTAACTTGGATTTATGCGGTTATTAACAATTAACCTTGCAATTACATAAATCTGGTTGCCCTTGCTATGATTTTAACAACGTTGTTTGAAATAATCAGCAACATTCATCTGCACGCACCTGAATATTAAAATCTGCCTTGTTGAAGCATTTCTCAACATTAATAATGGGCGAGCCTTTTGTAGTGTTATTTACTCTAGAAGAAGAAAGTATCAAAGAATGTCTTGTAATCGGAGGACAGATGATTCAATTAATATTCCCGGGAAAAGTAGGGAGGAATTCAAATTCTTTTTTGCTTTACAGAAATATACAAATGGGAAGGGCTTTCTGCACAAATGTGACACAAATAATGAGCTTTCCTTTCCTTTTATGCCGGTCACGCATTTACGTTCCTCTCATACACACACACACACACACACACATCTACGCAAAAATACATGCGCACACAAACACACGCACGCACGCACACACACGCACACACACACACAGACAGACAGACAGACAGACACACACACACACACACACTTAAAACAAAAGAAAGAAATACTCTTGCATGAATAAGACGACAAGATGTCTCATTAATCGCCTTTCTGGGCAGAAAACGTATGAATTTCCCTTCTTCCCTCATGCAAGCGGTCAGGGATTCATTCTCTCCTCTCCGTCCCTCCCTCCCCTCTTCCCTTGTTCCCTCGCTCCCCATCCCTCTCTTTTCTCATTACGGGGAGAGAGGGTTGAGGTGGGCAGGCTCCTGCCAGGCAGGCTAATGCAGCCCAGCTTGGCTCCTGTCAGCTTCAGAGTTGGGCCCGCCGAAGAGGAGAACAAAAAAAAAAAATCTTCATTTAGCTCGTCGCACCCCTCCCTCTATTTCTCTACCCCAGCCCCTCCACACACACACACACACACACACACACACACCCTCCCTCCAATATACGCAGTCTCTCTCTCTCTCTCTTTCTTTCCTCCTTTGAACAGACAAAAACACATCATTTATTCTCTAACAGTTCCAGCACTCTCTTTCTCTCGTTCCCTCCTCTCTTTGTGAGGGCGCTGCATCTGTGACGGAAGCTGTGGCACTCTAAATACAATTAGCGCCTGTGCCTAGCACACTGCGAGAAGACACCGAAACAGAGGGGAGAGAGGGACCAAAACAGAGGGAGAGAGGAGGGATGGGTGGGGAGACAGTGTGTCTCCTCCTGGGGTGTCTGTCTGTGTACACACACACACACACACACACTTACAAACACACATTCACACACACAGACGAATATCTCCCATCACATGGCATGCTCACTAAACAATGTTGGTGAGAGAACACTGTTTTGAGCTCTCGGCTCGGGGTCCAGACACACGGAGAGTGGGACGGGTGTGGAGCTTTTGTTTTTCAAATAAATAAATAAATAAATAAATAAATCTCCCATGAAAACAGCACTGGAGCGGCTACAGCCTGGTCGAACAAAAAAAAAAAAAAAAATTCAGCTGGCAAAAGACAAGGCCGTCTCACTGTACTGCTTTTTTTGTGGCTTTAATTTTATACTTCTCTAAAAATGAGCCACCTGATCAGAATGAAGGGTCACCTGGCAGTTTTAAGTGAGTTCAGAGACCTCTGCTGCTGACCTGGGAGAGATGTATTAAATTGGACAGGGACTGCACCTCGGGTGCGGGTTTAGCAAGTCAAAGTCTTCCCCAGCATTCTAAATCAGCTGCCTGAATTTGCTAATTAGAGCAACGGAACTAAGGTAGAGATAACGAGCGAAGCCAGCTGGCTCAATGCAAGCTCTAGGCGAAATACACTGCAGGTCTCACTTCACCAGTTTGGAGATCCGACTTTGTGAATGGGGAAGAAGAGTACAGTTTTTCGCTTAATGATTTAAGACGACGACTGTTAGAAACACCCATATTGAGTACATTTTTGTTACATGGTAGAGATTGGTGTATTTTTGCAAGCTTTGAACTTGTGTCCATGTGTGACGAACACCAGCAGATTAAATTTTCTTTTTCCTGAAGACTTGGGTAGCATGTCTACTCATGTAAAGATATAAAATTACCCTTGAACAGGACAACACAGCATTTTTTTTTTACATTTTTACATTTCAAAAGAATACTTTTTTACTCCACTGTTATAAATGTTCAGTCTGGTTGTGGTGGGTGAAAAAAGAGAAAAGAAAAAGAAAGAGAGAGAGAGAGAGAGGGAGATGGAGGAGGTAGGGAGGTGTCAAGAGTGACTCACCTGGCACGACGGGGCTGGTGCGGGGTACAGGGGAGGCAGGGGGGCATGGCGGGGGCCACAGAGGGCATGAGGGGGGCACTGTGAGGGACAGCAGGAGAGGTGGCCATGTCCTTTTTGATCAGGGGCGGGGGCTCTGGGGGGGGAGAGAGGGGGCACAGGCACATAGGACATGGAGATGGAGGACCAATGGCAGTTCAAATTCATTGTACAGACAAATGTGATACTTAATCACAGCCAAATCTGAGTGTGTGTGTCTTTATGGGGACATTACCTTGTGAGGTGTGTTCGAGGTTTTTGGGTGGTACTGGTTCTTCAGACAGAGGAATGTCAGTGTTTGGAACACCAGCAGCACTTTCTAGATGGGATGCATGTCCTCTCTCATCACTGGCCACACACACACACACACAAAGACAAAAATGCTGTTGATACTGATCATGTTTGATGATACAATGTCAATATGTATACTTTGGCTCAATTTCAAATATGCTTATGAAAGGTTTACACTAATTCCATGCTTTCATTGTTTCACATATTTGATTTGACTGCCAACACAAATTATTGTGCTGTACAAATTTAAACATTATGTATGATCGTTTTAAATGCTTATGGGATTTTCTGTATATGACATTATGTCATTTTCCTGTTGTCCTTTCAAAAATCATGTCCCGTCTAATATATTAGGATATTTGTCAATTCCCACCCTGTTTTGGATATGGTCAGGCAGAATGTGCAAATACATTTTTACTTTGAAGCAGATCATATATAATTTTGACTTGAAGCAAGATTTTTGCTGTTAACTTCTGGACAGGCACCTTGAAGTTTATCTTTCCCAAGTCCTTGAGCTGAGTTTTGCAGATAGCCAATTCCAGCTGGAGTCAAAAATGTTATTCCACTATCTTGTCAACTTTCAGAGCATGGCTTGATATGAATCTGCTCAATTCCTTGGGAAAAAAAAGTGCCTGCTGTATTCCTTCTACATGAGAAATAATTTCAGAGGGAAATTAAGTAGATGTTGCATTGGTTCATGTTCTAAAATGGGAAGATTAATTTACACCACTAGAGTAAATTGGTTACCATGAACAGCCTCAGGAAAAAACAAACAAACATGCAGTATGAATGAATATACATTTCATTACCCATCAAGAAATATTATGATCAACTGTCAAAACATGATGCCATCTAATACTTTCAAATGACAAACAATGACCCGCTGTCAAAACAACAGGTCATGAAATATTAACATATGACAACTAAACTAAACTAGGTGTAATCAGATGTGCAAAAACGTTTTTGAAAAGATACCGTAGATATGGGGTGTCACAGTCAAACTCATTTTTTATCATGGACCTCAGTACTACTGTATTCCTTTCAAGCTTTTTGAATCAGGCTAGGCCGTATGTTTAACAACCTTGCTGTAGATGGGGAATTTAAAGAGTTGTCTGCCATAACACCCATTTCCACGACTCAATGAATACAATGGTTGTGCTTATATACAACGCTAAAATTTTGCTTCAATAATATTTAGCTCTTTTTCCTCCATGTATTTTCACCTGTATGTGTCAGTGTATTTTGATATAATCAAATTGTGACCCATGTACTGTGACGTACCTTGCCAAAATCCACCCCACTGACAATCCATAATAGACCGCTTAAGACAAGAGAAGTGTTCTTTGAGGCACTCCAGTGCGATGCTACACTCTGCAGCGCTTACCTGTGTCCACAGCCGTTGACCAGAGCGGGCTGGATAAGGAGGCTGCCATTGGGAAGAGACTTCTCAACTCCAGCAGCATCTGTCTGCTGAAGCCTACAGGAACAAAGGAGAAAGAGAGAGAGAGAGAGAGAGAGAGAGAGAGAGAGAGAGAGAGAGAGAGAGAGAGAGAGAGAGAGAGAAA